>VMDO01012420.1:10192-62376 GCA_007922755.1 Pedetes capensis | reverse complement strand
ACATGTAGTCAGGAAAGAACAATCCCTGGAGAAGGACATCATGTTTGGAAGAGTGGCAGGTCAACGGAAAAGAGGAAAACCCTCCACCAGATGGATTGACACAGTGTCTGCAACAATGGGCTTAAACATAAATAAGATGGTTTGCCTGGCACAGAATCGGCAAGTGTTTCGATCTGCTGTACATAGGGTCGCTATGAGTTGGACTCGACTCGACGGCACCTAACAACAACAAATCAGTATTGCTTACACTTCCATCTCCTTAACATTTTACAGAAAAAAATAAAGGAGGAAAAAGTAAGAAATTTAGTTAGCATGCAATGACAGTCATATACAACCATGGGTTATGCTGTGTTTTTCCATTTTCCTTTCTTTTATATAATTTTCATAGAGCTCCATCCTGTAGTTTGTTTTTTTCTCTCCCTCTTTTCCCCTCTCAGTTGTTCCTCCTTCACCACCTCCTTTCCCCATTGCCCCCTCCCTCCCTCCCTCTAGTTTCCTCTCCCTCTCATATTGGGTCTACTTTTAATTCTGAAAAGTTTTCTTATTTTTATATCCTATTACCATCTCTTTTTCTATTTCAGGTTATTCTCATTGTTATGGCAGCTACTGAGAAGGGAAAACTCGAATGATCTATGTACAGGACACAAAAGGTTACTTTTGGTGACTGTATACCTGTATGCAATTCATAAGTGATTTATGAAAAAAATATTACTCATTTATCAATAACCTAAATATGAACATGTGGAAACTGCCCTTTTAGTCCTAGTTCAGAAAACTGGAAGTATGAGTATTGCTGTTTGGATATGAAGTTTTCTTGTAAAAAGCCCATATAGTGAACTCTTGGTCCCTAGCTGGTAGTGCTATTGAGAAGTGATTGGATCATGAGGGCGCTAACCTCATCAATAAATTAATCCTTTCCTGGGTTCATAGCTGAATGGGCTATTAGGAGGTGGGGCCTGGTTGGAGGAAGTAGGTCACTGTGGGTGTGCCTTTGAAGGATAAAGCTTGCCTCTGGCCTCTCTCTCTTTCTCTCTTTCTTTTACACACACACACACACACACACACACACACACACACACACACACATACACACACACACATGCATTGCTCCACTGTTCCCTCTTCATTATGATGCTCTGCCTCACCATAGGGCCAGAAACAAAGAGCCAAGTGACCATGGACTAAAACCTCTGAAACTATGAGCCAAAATAAATTCTTCCCCCCTTAAGTTGTATTTCTCAGGTATTTTCTCACAGTGATAGAAAATGACTAACACAAGTGTATTAGTTACACTTCCTATCCCTGTGAGAAAACCCTTAACAAAATCAAGTTGAGGGAGGAAAGATTTATTTTAGCTCATGGATTCCAGATGTTTCAGTCCACAGTTGGCTGGCTTCATTGTTTCTGAGCTGTGGCAAGGTATAGCATCATAGAAGAAGGACCTCGTGGAGTAAAGTTGCTCACTTCTTGGTGGCCAGGAAACTGAAGATGGGGGCAGGGGTGGGACAAGATTAAACCTTCAGGGACACACCTTCAGTGAGCTACTTCCTCCAGCAAGGCCTCATCTCCTAAAGTTTCACCATTGCCCAATAGCCTATCAAGATTTTGAATCCATCAGCTGACTAGTTCACTGATGAAGGCAGAGCCCCCATGATCCAATCACTGCCCGAAAACTCTGCCTCTGAACATTGCTTGCACTGGGGCCCAAGCCTTCAATAAAGGAGGTTTTTTAGGGGAACGCTTCAAATTGTAACATCAAATATCTTGGAAAGTTTTGGACTCTTATGTGGCCATGCAAAATACATAAAAGTAATGATATCATTTCCTGTTTTAGGTGAGAGTTTTAAAAGATATTGCTTCTTAAATGGTCTCCTTTCTGGTCATTGCATTGAGATATAGTATATTATTAGAAGGTAGTAATGATTGGCATTGTATTTTGAGGGCTACCAAAACAAAGTAGTGTAGACTGGTGACTTAAAAAATAGAAATTTATTTTCTTACAGTTATGGAGCCTGGAACTCTGTGATCAAGATATGGGCAAGGTTAATTCCTTCTAAGGCCTTTTTAATTGGCTTGTGGATGGGTATCTTCCTCTGGTCTTCTATACACCCACATGTCTGTGTCCAATTTCCCCTTTCTTGTGAGGGAATCAGTCATATTGGATTAGGACCCACCATAAAGATATCATTTTAATGTAATTACTTTTTAAAAGATGGCATCTCAAAATATAGTGATCTTCTGAGATTATTAAGGGACTTCAACATATGAATTTTTTGGAGGTTGATGTAGTTTAGCTCATAGCAACTAGGGTTATTCCTTACCTTGGCAGTTAACAATGGGTTGAATTGGCCTTTCTTAACTCTAGGTGCTTGAATGGCTTGGGGGAACCTCTGGAATCCTTTGAATAACTTGTGAAATTTAGAAGTATCTGCATTCATAAGCCTCTCCATTTCCCCCCCAAAAGATTGAGTTCAAATAGTGCTAACATACTGATAATGGTGTAAAATGGGAACTTGATTAAACAACTTTATGTTAGTGGTTTTTTTTTGTACACAAGTCTAGGAATCTAATCTCTATTTTAATCATTGTTTCCATAGGATGGGATCATCCTAAATTCTAAACAACATATAAAATCTTGAAAGATATCGCATTCATAAGTTGAGGCTACCTACTCTTGGAATGAAGAGTAATTGCTTTTAGTAGAATTTGGTGGTTGATAAGCATCTTTATTGTTTAGCTTGGATTATAAATTCTAGATGAGAAGACAATGTGTGTTTACAAGGTACAATATTACACACAGGAGTATGCAATAGAAACTTGTATTTTTTAGTAATTATTAAACAAATAGAACTTACTTAAGCTGTTTAAGTCATCATCTTGAAAACTGGATGGCTTTAGCACTATTCTATTCCTCCTTATTACTATTTTCTGACTATCCCTCTTATTCAAGAACCCAAAGGGAGATGGGTCATCATACCACCGAGACACCTGCATCTCCATGTTCAATGCAGCACTTTTCACAGTAGCAAGGATATGGAATCAACCAAAGTGTCCTTCAACAGAAGAATGGATAAAAAAAACTATGGTACATATACACAATGGAATACTACTCAGCAATTAGGAAAAATGCAATAAGGTCATTTGCAGCAAAATGGATAGAATTAGAGAAAATTCTTCTAAGTGAACGAACCCAAGCTCAGAAAGAGAAACACCACATGTTCTCACCCATATGTGGGAGCTGAATCAAAATTATAAGAAGGAAAAATCCTATTCAAAGGTCGGATCAAAGTAAAATAAAAAAAAAAAAGCTAAGAATGGTGTCAATATAAATGTTCTAGAAAATGCATGCAATTGTTCTGACAAGATAAAAGCAAAGTTCACTACAGGAAAAGTTTCTACCTTAAACAAAACTGGAACCCAAGGACATATAGAAAAATATTATCAAGTAAATGATAGAGAAGACTTAGATGGGGAGGGAGGAAGCATATAAGAGGGTAAGGGGGAACCTATATGATTAATGTACATCAAAATGCATATATGGAAATGTCACAATGAAAAGCATGTCAGAATGAATCACATTAAGGTGTACATTAAAAATTTCTAATAAAAGAAAGAAAGAAAGAAGAGATTGAAAAGCTGTTACCTGATCTAAATCCAGAAGGAAAGGTAGGTATTTTTGGTGGCTCCTTGACATGAATTGATTCAGAGATGGTCCAAAATTTATGGCCTCAGAACTTCTTGACCTGTTGGTGTGAGTTCTACTAATACAGTTATTTCAACTTTAACATAATTATTTCCACTGAGAAGAACAAACTACATTATTTTTTGGTTATGTAGCCTCTACTTTATATAATTACATAGTTATATGTCTTTTTAGGAGTACAATATGAAGCAAATATCAGAGAGCAATTATTTGTTTGGGTTTGTTTTTAGGCAACATTAGGTGCTCTAATAGTAAAAGTTTTAATGTTTTGCTAATAATATTCCCCTTGAAATTTATATTTCTTGGACCCATGTGGTTAGGTGTATTTTTATTCTTGTTCAAATAATGTAGTGGTTAAGAAATTTGTTCCATCAGTACCATTTCATTTTATTTTCTCTTGAAAATTGGATTACACCCTTGATAATTTAAAATAATAATTAAATAAAAATTATTTTCCAATGTCCCATTTTTATTAGCACTTCTTTTTGGTAGAGCATATGACAATCCCAACAATCTTAACAGACTTTTAGAGGAAAATAATTCTGTTTGCCATGAAAAGAGGACTGATGTGTGAGAATGGTTATTCAACACAAAAATATGAAGTAGAAGTACTTTTCCTTCATGAATGCCAGAGGCCTTTCCTAGGCGCTACTATAATGCTTTGCAAACTTGCAAAGTGTTTAATGATGCCAGAGGGGAGCTATTTCCTGGAAGATATCCTTGGAGAATATGAAACTAGATTTTATAAAGAGACTGAGATTAGCTTATTGAAAACCTACAAAAGACAAAGCCAAAACAAGTAGGCTTGTGAAATATAGGGCTCAACAAAACACCTCCTTAGAGTGGCTTCTTAGAAAGGTTGAATTTCCATAGCTGAATATTATTAAAGTGACAGTGAGGTTTGGGTGGGATACTTTGAAGGTAAACTTTTGGAAATAAAGGAATATTGAATATGTTTTGAAACTTCCTTTCCAACTCTGTTAGTTGATGGTAAGTATAACCCAAATTTATTTCTGCTCATCTTTCCCTGATTTCCTATATACCTTGAATTAAAGGGGTATCTAAAATGAAATCTTTAACAGTATTATTGCTTGACTACTCACTTTATATACATTTTTAATTTGTGGTGAAGTAGGTCTATAATAATAATGCTACTATTAATAAAATTCTAAATTTGGGGAAATATTTATTTTGAAATATAAACTAGGACAGTTATAATTATCCTTTCATTAGCTATGCTTTCTTTAGCAGAAGAGAAAGGACTTACAGGGAATGAGCCAGGAATTTTCAGTAGTCTGGTATATTTATGAAGATGCTTTCTATTCCATATATGAAAATAGATAAAAATGTTGGGAGCCATTGGTCTAGTCTACAGTTTTCTACATTTATATACTCTGTTGGGACAAATACCCTAACAGAGAGGAATTTTCAATACAGGTTAACCCATAGGACCTTGTCCACTATACCCTAAATAATCAGAAAACAGGACATATTACTGTTAAAAAAATTCTTTCGTTGTCATACTCAGAGTTGTATGGCTGTTCTTCTACTTTTTATTTATTTATTTATTTACTTATTTATTTTTATTCTTTTTTTGTGGTACTGGTAGTTGAACCCAGGGTATTGCACATGCTAGGCAAGCACTTTACTGCTGTGGTATATTCCCAGCCCTCTGCTTTTTAAATTAAAAATAAACACATACTCTATATCCATCTCTAAAATTCACTTCTCTTTGTCATTCATATAATTAGATTAATGAAGCTAATAGCTTTATTTTGTGGTAGTGTCATTATTTTTGTTTTATTAGATTGTACTCAACAAAGGGCAGGTGACATCTTATGCACTGTCAAATATATAGTAAATTCACTTAGATGACATCTTCCTGACATTGGTCCTAAAGAGTCTCTTGCTATGTGAGTCTCTTGGTCCTATGAGTCTCTTGCTGTGGAAAGAAGTGCATTTGTCATTACCACTTGGTAGAAATTGATTTATATAGGTTTCCCATCAATTGTCTAGCTAGATACTTCTCTGAACACTTAATATTAGCAATTCCACTAATTCCTTTTGAGGCTCATTACATTGCCTTATTAACCTCTACATTTAAAAAAGTATGAAAAGACTGATTATAACTTCTTTTAGTTTTGGCTGTTTCCTCACATGCAATTAAATTTTATTTAATTTCTTTTTAGTCTTTATTATTATTATTTTTTTTTGGTTTTTTTTTTGCATTTTCAATTGGTACATCTTCTTCACTTATGCTACTTGACGTTTTCATTTTTAAAAAATTGGCTGCTGGTTTTGATGTTTCTGTTGTGAGAGTATTTTCAGTAAGTACAAGCTTCTACCATTCAAAGATTCCAGAAGCTCTGCCATGATTCACTTTTGTTGCTACAAAACATACAGTACTATGTACTATCATGTTTTTCTATAGAAATGTTAGCATCTGCCTGCTCTTTTTTTGTGGTATTAGGGGGCTGAACCCAGGACTTTGTGCATACTTTGCAAGTGCTCTACCACTGAGCTATACACTCAGCCTTCCTTCTTTTTTGAGAGTGAAACAGAGTTACAGAATTTATTAAGTACAAGTTTTAGAATAAGTGTGGGTGCTCGGAAAGCGAGTGAGATATACATCTAAGACATGAACGTGGTTGTCTCAAGAGAGAAAAAGAAGCCCTTAGAGGTCTTAACAGTGCATACATATATACATTTGGTGACTTTACAAGGTGGGTTTAGAGAGGTATCAGTAAGGTGGGTTTACAGAAGGGTGTCACAAGGCATAAGAATGAGCATAAGAATGGCCCCCAATTCCATTTGTGAAATTAGGTTAAACTCAGAGGTTTCATGTATGTTGACCCTGTTATTGTTAGGTACAGTCACAGTAATGCCAGGCATGGCACAATGCTTCTCTGTTACTTATAGGTTTTCAATGGCAAATTGTTTTGGGAATGGATTGGTAGGTCCTTCCCTCTAATTTTGATGCTAAGCATACCTTATTGCTATTTTAACATTTTTGTTATTTAAAATGTCTCTCAAAAAATAATATCTCTGTGAGGCAGTCTGTGCCTTAATTTTCCTGGTGATTGTGTCAAAGTTCTTGATTTTCAGCTGAAGAGATTCAAACTAGATCCTGTCCCCTTGATCCTGCTTCAAGGGATTGTTTTAGCTTCATTTTAGCTAAGTTGATCCTTAGTTGCCTTCAGAGATGGAGAAGAAATGCTGAGTCCCAATATTCCCTTTTGGTACCAAAGAGTTCTGTGTGATGAATTCAATAAGTGATATCTAGGGAAAGATTTGTATTTCTTCTTTTCTTAGGAGCTGGCTTATGATAAAGTTGTTCTCTACAAAAAAAGTTGTTGTTAGGTGTCCAATCGGGTCCAACTCATAGCTACCCTACGAAAAACAGAATGAAATACTCTCTGACACTGTGCCATGCCGAGCAGTATTTTCAGTGCTTCTCTGCTATTTATAGGGTTTTCAAAGGTGGAAAAAGTAGGATTCCATAAAACTGTGGTTTAACTGTGTTTTCTATTAATTCCTGCCCAGGTCCCCTTTATATTTTTTATCTTGAAATATGGTCTCGCTAAATTTTGCAGGCTGCCTCTGCCTTGGAACTTGCAATCCTCTTGCCTCTGCCTCCTGAGTTGCTGGGAATACAGGCGTGCACCACTGCGTCCAGGCAATTACTATGTTTTTAACTTTGGATGGCCAACGTGCATTGAGATACTGAAACTCAAACTTTTGCAAGCAATATTTTGATCATATCGGATGACAGATATCATCTTTTATCATCTTAAAAATGGGAGGAAATTTTATATAGGAGTCTTACATTTGAATGGCGGAGTTTTAGGATTTGTACTTGAGCTTTCTGGAAATAATAAAATCTGGAAATAATCAAATCAAAACAATATGTAGAATGAAAACAACACTGGATTGGGAACTCAGAGATGAAAGTTCTTCATGTTCTTGAGTAAAAAACAATTTAATTATAATCCTGACTGCCTTATTGTTTTAACTAAATTTCTTGGGCATGTTACTTAATCTCTGAGCTTCAGTTTATAGTCATGAGACAACATCTCTCTTATATAATTATTATAAGAAAAAATAGAAGTATTGTATTAATTTTCTATCCCATTTTTTATTACAAATTTGTAAAAATTGCCCTCCACGTAGTTTCCATTAAAAACATACACCAATGTGTGATCAATTGGTTCACTGGATCTCATATCCCTCTCCTTATTCTGTGGAAGAGAAGACTATGTATTATTAATATTTATTTAGCTGAAAAATAATAGAGGAGAATGGGATTTTGAACTAAAGGGTAGGAGCTCCAGGCCTTCTTAAGCATGGTACTGGAAACTGACTTTGACCTTGGTTTGTACTTTCAGAATGTACTTTGGTCTGTGAAATCTTTAATTTCTTGCTAAAGTGAGAGTCTGTCTGCTTCTACATTCTCACATTGGGGTAGTGGGGGCACACAAGAGCAAAAAATATGTTGGAGGCCAAAAGCAATGAACTAGGCAGGAAGTATGAGGATTAGAACAAATATTAAGTACCCAAGATTACTACCAGTATGGCAAAATTAAGAGACAGATAATATGGAAGTGGCGATATTGATATGTATCACACTCTAGGTGAGACTGAAGAAATATAAACTCTGGATAATTCTTATAAAAATCACATGAAGACAAACATTCAATGAGTTAAAGGAGGTAAAATTAAATACCCTGATTTCCTACTTTAAACCAATGGACATGATCCTATTCTCTAATCTGTGTTGCTAAGACTGTTATATTTATTGTATGGGCCATTAATTTGTCATACATTTGGAGTTTATCTATCTCTGCTCAATCCTAGCCCCACACTAATTATTCACAATGATTCTATAGATACTTACTTGCTGCCTGCCCTGTCTAGAAATCATGAAATTTCAGCTTATTGTATTATAACAGTTTCTTTCTACTTGTAAATGGTATCTGTAAATAATTTTTTGCTGCTGTCTAATATAGAGCTAAAATATCTAAATGACTAAGACTGATAGAACCTAACATTTAGCCCACTAATATGTGGATACACCATATTATGTAAAATCAAGAAACAGCTTTATTTTTCTCCCAATGTCTTGATGTCTTCAGCCACTATCTTTTGTGATGCTCATTTGGTCAATGGAACTATATGATCCTGGTGCATGAAATGATAGAGCTGCCTCTTAAATATTAGATGACTCCTCTCCTTCTGTCTGATGTCCTTGGCTACTTTAATTAGCCTCCTACCTTTAGAATTTTTCAGACAAGAAGAAGGTAGTTCTTTTTCATTTCACATTTACTCCCAAACTACTAGGAAACAAATGTTAGATCTTCCTCACGGTCCCTTTTCACTTTGGTTCCTGCAGCTCAGCAAACACGCAACCAGAGAGTGAGACCAAGATTGCCTATGTCACCTTAGCCCTGTCTTGTGGCAGACCTCAGTGTTCATAGGGATGAAAATGTTTAGATACTAGAGACGTGGGCTCAATATCAGTACCTATGTTATCACCGGGAAGGGCTCAGCATGGAAATCATGCTTGGTCTCTTCTTTCCTCAGCTAGCTAGCCTGACAAAGTGGGCAAGTTTTGGAAAAAGTGCCCATGTACTTGTAATTCAGATGAGCTAATCATAAAAAGGGCTGGGATTTAGCTTAGTTGGTAGAGCACAGTGCTGCAGTCTCTGAGGTCCCGAGTTCAATTCCCAGCACCGCAAAAATGGGAGAAGGACCTGGCAATCCACTCCCAAGGTAATCCTGAAACAGTCAGCCATTGAAAACCCTATGAGGGTCGCTATGAGTTGGATACCGACTCCATGGCACCTAACAACAACAACAACAACAACCATAAAAACGCTGGAGATTCTGGGGTAGAGGGTATTTTTTGGTCTTTGAGTGAGTGTAGTATTGTGGAGAAAAGGTCTCCTGTACCCTAGGAACCACTATGATTCAGCTGTTGGAGCAGATTGGATTTTAGTTAGAATTCTGAAATGAGGCTTGTGCTGAAAAGCACAAGGAAGCAACTGAATGTAGAAAACAAACAGGTGGGACTTTGAAGGACAGTAAAGGTGTACCTGAGTGCCTCATCTTTGAGTGTGTGTGATTGTATGTGTACGTGGGGGCAATGAAGAAGGCTAATTTTAAAAAACTCAGTGCCAGCATTTTTCAAGATTTTCTGAAACAATGTGGGAATCTAGTAGCTAGATGAATGTCATTTTTGCAATCCTCAGGATGGAGCTGAAAATCATTATTATATACCCAAATATACTGTCCCTCAATATTATGAGTTGAGATATGTTAGTTATTGATCCACTCATGTATGTAGCTTTGCTAGGTGAAACAAAGTTGTACATGAATGTATATCTCCAAGAGACATACACATTCTAATGTGGAATAATCTATAAAGATCGAGTCAATTATAGCACCACATGATATGTATAAAAATGGAAGGAAGTACAGATGTTTGGCAATACATAGGAAAAGCAGTTAATACTGCTTAGGGAAATTAGAGGAGATAACCCTTGTCCTGAGACTTATTTAAAAAGTTGGAGCTACCTAGGCAAAGGGGTTGTTCACAGATATGATGTACTAGTGTCAAGGGTTGAATAAAGTCCATTTGGGAAGTGACTTATAGTAGGCACCCGTATTAATCTTCTCATGAACTAAACAGCAGAAAGTAAACAAAGTGTGAATTACCAGAGTAGATGGTATCAGGTCCATGGACCAAGATGGCATAACCATTGCCATATAGATGTCGTTACTGATTTCTAGAATAAGCCACATTTTAGCACACAGTAGATAAATTTGAATTGTAAATTAAAGCCTTGGGATGAATTCAAAGTGAAAATATATTAAAAGTGAAAATATATTAAAAATATTAAAATATATAAAGAAAATATATTAAAGTGACTAAAGTGAAAAATATATTAAATCTTAGAAAATTTTTGCTTTCTAGAGAAACAAAGAATTATGGAGACATGGTCTATTGTACTGGTGAAAACTATTGTACATCTGTTGTTTAAATTGGTAATGGGAACAAGTCCAGAGACTTGATAGACTGAATAAACTTCTTGCTCCAAAACAAGATATGTGCCTTTTGTCTGTAATGAGAATACTCTACTATCCATAGGTCAGCTCACAAGATCACTGATTTAATCTACTATGCAAAATATTAGTCTCTAGGATAGCTTTTGTCCTAGATTGCAAAAATGTAAACAGCTTCTTGTTTTCTTTGTACCAGGTTCTTAAATATTTTTTTATGTAGTTCTGTCCATTAAGAGATGCATGTTTCACCCTTTGATTCTGGGACAACTTTATGAACTGTGTAGCTCAGGGTGCTGTTGCAAACATGATGCCAGCAGAGACTTGGAAAATTTTTGGGCATTGAGGCGTCCCATATTGAAACTCTTGGAAACCTGTGACTCTCACCATATTAAACAACTAGGTTAGTCTGTTGAGTGATAAAAGATCTGTGGACTAGCTACCTCAAACGATTCAGCTTATATTCAGCCAGTTGTCAGATAATGAGAGGCAATACATTGCTGGTTGACCACAGGATATATAAGTAAGCCCAAGTGAGTCCAGAACTTCCTAGCTGAGCTGGAGCTTTATCCAAATTGTAAATTTCCAAAAATGTAAGTCAAATAAACCTTTCTTCTTCAAGCCACTAAGTGTTGGGGTGGGTTGTTACATTTGCCTGCTATGTATAGGGCAGTTCTCCTGCCTTAGTTCTATCTCATGTCACTTTGTAGAGCAGTCCCCTTTTCTTATTTCCATAGTGTCTGTCTGTCTGCTCACTTGACACAATTGATGTCTTGACTATTAACCACAAAGTATTTAATTATTGTATGTTAGTTACTATGTGGGATATGGGGATATTAAAAATTAGTACCAGTGCATGTCACCCCAGAGAGTATGGCATAAGTTCTGTGCTACCTTCTTTTTCACCTATTTGAAAACATTCTGTAAATGTTTAACAATGTATTAAAAAACAAACAAGTGAGAGAGGTATTTTTGCAAATGGTTGAAATAGATCAGCTAGGAACAAAGAAATCAAGAAGAGGCAAGTGAGGCTGGATGGATTGCAGGTGACTCTCCAGTATGCACTAGGAATTAGACTGTTTTGTTCATTCTTTTTAATAACATGGTACCTGGAGGAATGCTAAAGAGAGCTGAAATTCTTCTTTCTCTCTTTCTCACTAATAACTTCTCCTTATTCTTACAAATCTCTTGCTAAATGTATTTCCAAATCTCGGTCCAAGTGATTTCATCTTATAGTACAGAAGATATCATGTCTTAATGGTTGAGTTGGAGGCAGTGAGGGAGGAAGCTAAGGAACAAAACAAAACAAAACAACCCTCCCCAACCCCAAACAGACAACAAAAAACCAAACCAAAACCAAGCACTGGATTTGGATTCCATAGATCTGTTTTGGATCCCATCTCCATCTCGTAAAGACAAAAAATTAAGACTCAAAAGTTTTCATGTATAAAACGCAGTTATATCACCTAATTTATGGGATGTTGTGAATATTTGAGATAAGAAGTTGGTATAACCAGAGAAGCTTCTATCAGAAAATTTGAAACATCCCAAAAATTCTCCACTACAGCTGATAGGAATGTAAAATGGCACAAAACATTGGAAAACATATTTTTGTTTTGAAATTTAGTATATCCTATCATATGATCCAGCCATTCCATTCTTAGATATTTACTTAATAGTAATGAAAACATATATCCACCCAAATATTTTTTCACAAATGTTCACAAAAGATTTATTAGTAATATTCCCAAACCAGAAAGAATCTAAGAGGTAAATGGTTAAACATACTGTGGCATATCTACAATACAAAATACTAGTCAGAAACAAAATAAATGACCTATTGATACATACAACAACATGGATGAATCCCATTGTAATTATGCAGGATAGAAAGAAGTTGATGGAAAAAAGATATATAATAGCATGATCTAATTTATATAATTTATAGAAAATGCAAGTTAATCTATAGTGACAGAAATGAAATCTGTGGTTGTTCAGGACTGGAGTGGGAAATGATATGGAGTACAGAGTGTGAGGAAACATTTGGGAATGGAAATAATTGGTACTTTGACTGTGGTGATGGTTCATGGATACATGCAACACTCATCAAATTGTACGACTTAAATACATGCAGATTGTGTCATTTATACTTCAATAAAGTAGTTTTAAAGTAGTTTAAAGGTATAAAAAGAAAGCTTGAAGTGTGTTGCAGAGATGTTTTAGTACGTTCTCAGAACATGGAGAGCTATGATGGAGTAAGTCTAGTTAAATTCGGCATTTAAAGAAATTATTTTTTTTAATTGCTTAGGCTAGAGGAAGCAGTCAGTTTAAATAAATACATGACTTAAAATATCAACTGAAGATTTCTATTAAATCAAGGGAGTATTTGTCATTTTGTTTCTTTGGAAGGGAATACAAAATATTTTGTTTCAAAGTTCAGGAGGTGCTAGAAATAGAATTTTTACCTAAAAATTATTAATATTTATTTGGAGATTTCCAGAAAGGTCAAAGTTATTATAGAATTTCAGCATCATAAGGCTTTGGATGAGAAATTCTGCTTTTTTTTTTTTTTTTTTTCAGTACTGGAGGTTGAACCCAGGGCCTTGTGCCTTCATGCTTTGCAAGTGCTGGACCACTGAACTGCACCCCCAGCCCTTTTTTTTTTTTTTTTACTTTTTGAGACAGGATCTTGCTAAATTACACAGACTGCCTCTGGTCTTGAACTTGTGATCCTCCCGCCTCAGCATCCTGAGCCGCTGGCATTACAGCCTTGCACCACCGCGCCTGGCGTATTTTGTAATTATACATTTATTATCTTTATTAACTTTTTCATATGTTTGTAAAAAACACAGTGGACTTAATTAGGAAAATAAGGATAAAGAGTCCTACCTTTTAACAATAGGAATAAAGTTTTAACAGTATGGTAAAATTAATGACTTTCCTATAGCCACAAAGAAACGAATGAATTAGAAAGTAAAAGGATGAAAATATGTACTTTATATGTCTTGTGGGAAAAGAAAGTCATTGTTTTAAAGTGATGTAAATGGGTTTTCCTTCCAGTACAGGGTACAGGTTTCTGTGTCATTCCTGCTTAGACTCTATACAAGTGCTTAACACAGTACACAGAAAATTACTGTGAGATTCGCAGCTAAACACTGCTAGGTGTTTGACAATGTGAACAGTTTTCTAGGTAAATGAGTTACTATGAAGGTGGAGGGAAATAGAGTCTTTAACTACATGAGATGAATGTTTTGAAAGAGGACATGTGAGAGTAACTTGGAAACAAATCATTGCCATGTGGTAGGACATCCCAAATCTACTGTAGCAAATTAATTAAAATATTAAACTCTGCATTATTTATTGTGAGCTCCTGTTTTAAATGTCTTCAAATCATTTCAGTTATTTATTCATTTACCTTTGTGGTACTGGGGGGCTGAGCCCATGGCTCTGTGCATTCTTTGAAAGTGCTCTACCACTGAGCTGCACGCTGAGTCCCCTTTTTATTTTTTATCTTGAGACAGGGTCTTGCTTAGTTATGCAGGTTGCCTCTGGCCTCAGACTTGTGATCCTCTATCTCCATCTCCCAAGTTACTGGGGTTACAGGTGCCACTCTGGGCTCATTTTAGGTGTTTGTGCTTATTTATTTATTTATTTACTTTCCATACTGGGGGATTGACCCAGGGCCTCATGCTTGTATGCTTTGCAAGTGGGGTACCACTGAGCTGCACTCCCAGACCCCACCCCATTTTTAAAAGCTTTTTTTGAGACAAGGTTTTGCTAAATTATGCAGACTGCCTCTGGTCTCGAATTTACGATCCTTCTGCCTCTGCCTCCTGAGTCACTGGAATTATAGGCGTGCACCACCTTGCCTGATGCTTGGGTATTTTTTTAAAATAAATTATTATTATTTACGGTACTGGGGGTTGAACTCAGCATCCCCTGTTTGTATGCTTTGCAAATGCTGGACCACTGAGCTGCATGCCTAGACCATTTTTGTTAACTTTTTGAGACAGGGTTTCACTAATTTACTCAGATTATCTCTGGTCTCCGACTCCTGAGCTGCTGGGATTACAGCCGTGCGCCACTGCACCCGGCTATTATTTTGTTTCTTTAAGGCTATACTAAGTTGTATTATCAAGTCAAAATAGAGTGGATCCAAAAATTCAGAGTGAATTGAAAAGTGTTTAATTACAACTTTAAACATATTTAATAATTCTAAACATAAATATTTTGAAAGCAAATCCTCCATTCAAATAGCAAATTCACAGAATCCAAATATCAAAGTTACAGTTGGGACCTAGCTTGAACTCTACTGACCTAACAAAACCTTTGTCTAAAATCTGTAGGACTATTATCTTTTGTTAAAACAACTGCCTCAATACTATTTGATATCTTTTACATAGGAACTATGATTGAATTACTAAGCATAGTATTGTAAAATCACTAAGTGAAAAATAAGTTCCACGTTTCTTTGTAAATATGGTAACTATATTACTTTCATTTTATAGCTGGTGGAGAGAGCATATGATATCCACGTCATCAATGGTTTCAGTGATTCAGAGCTATATAAGCACAAAAGCTTAGAGGTGGAAGGAATTTAGCCATCTTGACAATTATTAGCCTGGGAATGGAGGTAAGACTATAGGCTCCAAAACAAGATCCTTGAGTTGTCCCTTGTGGTAAGGGTCTGGTAAGATTTCCTGGGTCAGCATCTTTTTTCTTTGTTTCAGATTTTCTTTCCTTTTCCTAAATCTATTCTTAGTAGTTACTCCCTTTAACATAATATTCTAATCACTAGGATCAAATTTTGCTCATTGACAAACATGATACAATTAAGCTGAGCTTAAAAAATGACCTTTTATTTGAGCTTATACACACACTGCATAAAACAACACCCAATTTGAACAAACCTGTGAGGACATGACCTTCTGGGGTCGTGTTATTAATTTTCTGTGAATATCATGAAGTTCCTTTAGCATGTTGTTCTTAGGTGCCTCAAGTCTGGTCCGACTCAGAGAGACCCTTCGTACAACAGATGAAACACTATCTGACACGGTGACATGTCCAGCACTATTGTCAGTGCTTCTCTGCTATCCATAGGGTTTTCAATGGCTGATTGTTTTTTGGGAGTGGGCTGCCAGGTCCTTCTCCCAAACCTACATGTATGTTCCTAGGTGGTCTCCCATCTAGTGCTAACCAGGCCTGACTCTGCTTAGCTTCCGAGATCTGGCAGGATCTGGATGCTAGAGTTGCAGAGAAAGTTCTCCCTCCAAATACATCAGAGGTTGGAATTTGTAAAAATGCAGAATTCTGTAAAACCAGATATTCTGTGTGTGTGTGTATGTGTGTGTGTGTGTGCGCGCGCGCGCGCGCGCGAGCACATAGAGGGTCACTATGAGTCGGATACTGACTCAAGGGCACCTAACAACAAAAGTTACATCCAGTAAAGCGGTCTAATTCGGCTCTGCCTCTAGAGGGAGACATAGTCCAGCATTTATACCACTTGCCGCCTCGCTCTCTCCCTCTCCCCCACTCTCCCCCTCCTGTCCTCTCTCTCAATCTTTCCCTCCCTCCCCCCTATCTCTTTCTCTCTTTCTCGCAGAACGGTTTGCTCTCATCAGCTGCCGCCAGTGCTAACAGAGCTGACTGTTGTGGGGGGAGACAGAGGCACTGCCTCCTGGTCTTGCCATCTCGTTTTACTGCTTAACTCAACCTGGAGTACCAGGACCTGTGTTTTCTTCCTGCATTCTCTTTGCACTGTACAGAGGGGCCAATCGCTCCGTACTCCCTGGACAGCTGGGCTGGGTGGAATCAGAGTCTAGGGTGAAGTAGGGGGTTCTGCCCTTTACGGTGACTTTCTAAAGATCACCACTGGAGTATTTTGACAGTATAGCTCTGGGATGGGACGCGGAGAGGAGGCTTCCATTGCCTTTTGATTACTTCTTTTTCCTCAGGTGATCTGTATTTGTTCCTTCGGGCCCCTCCCCTGCCCCGTTCTCCCACCCCTCTCTCTTTTAGCGAAGCGACACAGAGGCAACACCTGCTGGTTTGTGTTCGGTGTTGGACCTCACACCTTCTCCGTGGTGACGGTGCCAGCACCCTGGTGACGGGGGAACAGCGGAGGGTTTCTCTTCCTTTCCGCACACGATGCCTAGAAGGGCAGCGGGTGGGCTGCGCGGGTCTCTGCCCGCAGCACTTAAAGAAGGGCTTGAGGGGCCGCAGCTGGTCAGGAGTTGCTGCTAAGCGGACTCGAGTTGACGGCACAAAGTCTCCGAGAGGGCACCAGCGCGACCCATCTGCAGAGTGCGGGAGCTGGGACTCCGAAACCGACGAGTCCGGGCGTCTTTCCGGGGGGAGGACATTGGTCAAGCTCAGAGCCTCTCCTCCTTCTCCTCCTTCCTTCCCCAAGCCTCCTCAGCGACTGCTCCACACTGGAGACCTGAGACCTCGGAGAGCCAGGGAACTGGAGAAGTACGTGGCAGAGGCTGCTTTCCTGAAGGTGAATCATTCCATCCAATTGCCTTTCCCCGGAGAACCAGGGGGAGGGCGGGAGAGAGTGAAGGGAGGACGCGTGAGCGCGTGTGTGTGTGTGAAAGGGAGAGAGGACGTGAGGTGAGAGGAAAAGTCTACTGGGCTTTAAAAGCAAACAAATCAGAGATGGAATGAGAGCGGTAATCGCTGCAAGCCCGCCTCGATTCTCACAGTCGGAGGAACCGAGCTGCCCGCGAGCTTCCGGCAAGGACAGCGGGCGACAGCGGGCGCTGCCAAGGGCTGCGGGACTTGGGCTTTTTCCTCAGCAAACAAATCTTTTGATTACTTTGACACTGTGGAACAAGGAGGAGAGAAGAGACCGGCCTCACGCGCCCTGCTTTCCACTTGCTTGAGGGGGACTCCGGTTTGGATGTGAGGAGATTGCCGAGCCCCCTGTAGCCACCGGAGGGGAGAACGCACACAGGCGCGCGCACACACACGCACGCTCCGGGCCACACTCGCGTGCCCTCCACGAGCACACACCCGGTCGGACTTCGGTTCCCTATGCCCCTGGATGGTGACGGCGGATTGGCACCTCAGAAGCGATGCGAGAGCGATAAGGCTGGCGCGGGCCCGCGGAAGCTGCAGGGACATCGCTAGGTGTTGCCGCCGCCAGGAAGCCGGGCTGCAGGTAGGTGCGAGCCGCGCCTCCGGCCGCCGGCGGGTTCTGGGGACACGGGCGGCACCTGGAGGACCGCGGGCTCCGGCGGGCACGCGTCTTCCTGTCCCTATCTCGGTTCCCAGGGGGAGTAGCTGGCTCGTCCCGAGAGGCAAGAGCAGAGGGCAGGAGCTGGTCCCGCGGCCAGCGTCTCTGTGGCCCGCGAGCAGGGTAGGGGCGGAGTAGAGGGACGCGGAGAGGGGCTGGGAGCGTGCGAAAAAGAAGGCTCCGTGAGCGGTGCCCTCCTTCCGTCTCGGCCCCATTTCTCCTCACACAGTGAGCGACTCGGGCGAGGACCGAAGTGGGGTTTAATTCGATCCTTCACCAGTCTTGGCCGGTAACCATTTTGGACTCCGAATAAGGAGTTGGGGTTCGCGTTCAAGGGAGGATCCGTGATCAGTAGAATGTGTCAGGTCGTCTTTCTGAAATCCCTACTTTCTGTCCACTTCTGATTAGTTAATTCTCAGGCCTGTCTGCAGAGGGTGGGCATTTCAGTGAGGCTATTGATTTCTCCACTTCTAACTATTTTCATAAGAATCAGGCTGATAAGTTCCTGAGCCTTGTCTGTTTAAAAGGTTTGTGTAGATTTGGGAACAGATGCTTTATTACTGAATGAAATAAGGCTTTTGTAAAGGCTTCTACAAGAGAGCTTCAGTAAAAGATTCTTTGATGAACAGCGTTCAGAAAAAGCACAGCTTCTGGGAAACTAATGATTTTTCATTTCTTTCTAGATAGATGTCTCCCAAGTCTTGCCAATAGTGCACTTTTTTTGGGGGGGGGTCCAATTGCTTCGCTGTCCCTTCCCCCTTCTATTCTAAAGGGCTAGATGTTTAGCCCTTTAGGCTACGGATCTTCACTTACTAATCCAGAATGTGGTATTTCCAGAAACTGCGTGTGCAAGGGAAAGTTTGAAAGCACTGCCCTGTTTCTCCTAGAACTGTAGGTTGAGCTATCCAGTCTCCACAAGAACCACAGACTCTGTAAGAGCACTTGGGTAGACAATGCTTTCCTGTTCAATATTCTACTTCCTGAGTGTTAAACAATCGCCAGGAGGGTTTGGAATCAAATGTGTAGTTACTACAGTGGCTAGACTCCCCTCATCTTGCGTTGGTGAGTTTGGCTTTGGCAATGAGACGGAAAACAAAACACTCTCCTTTTGTGAGTATGAAATCTCAGTTTTACAAAAATAATTCGTAGGTTAAAAAAAAAAGCCCACCCACCGCAATCCCAAATCCCTATGCTCTTTTACTCTGAAGAATACCCCACAGCTCTCAGTGTCTGAGGGGGTCCTTCACTAAGGGCAGGATGAATTTCAATGACTATTGACTGAATGGTAATTATCTGGTTCCTGTCTTTCTTCTAGATTGTTTTAGGCATCAACATTCAGACTGTTACCAATTGACATTCTGAAACTGCTCTATTAGGCAATATAAGCTAAGAGAAATGAGTAATTGGTGTAAGATTTCCATGGAAAGTCGTATGCCAAAATTACTAGCAAAGGAGATTAAAAATACTTCTAAAGCTTTTTTTTTTTTTAAACTGAGCATTAGGGTTATTTATATTTACTCTTTATGTTTGCACATGTACTGTCAGACTGGTGAATAGTTTTTAGTTTCAAAACTGGCACCTACCATCTTATATTTTAAATAAAAAATCAGACATGTTTAAATCAATTGTCTCTTTTCCCACTTTATTTTGTTCTGCATCTCATCCTGAGTCAGTTGTTCAAATCTTGACCTTTTAGAATCCTGAGTTTTAAGCCATCAGTAACCACTTAAAGGCCATCAGTAACCACACTAAAGTTTCTTTTATTTTCATTTTCTTAATTTTCAATGAAAACAACTGGGTTGTATTATTTGTAGATATAAGACTTTGAGAACAATGCCACTGCCAACTGAATACTTAGGCACAGGGAGTTTTTAAAGAAGCAAACACAGTTTTAATGTGTTGTTTTATTCAAATTAGGCATTTTTGAGATTAAAACATTGATTCTTTTCTTGCCTTAAAAACATTTAGTAGTTTAGGATTGTTGAACTCATATTTAGTAGTTTAGGATTGTTGAACTCATATTTATATTTATTGCTATGATAAATAAAAACCAAAAAACCTTGATATCAAAGCAAGCACCTATATAATGCTGTATTATGCTAGAGGGGAATCTAAGGTTTCTAAGTATGTGTGATTTTGAACTGGAAAAATATGAGTTATTTTAACAATGACAAATTAGAGAATGAACATTCTTTGAGATACTCATGGACCTGTGTCAAAATGATATATATTACTTAGAGACTGCATTATAGTATTTACTAACCACTGAGCTATAAAATGTGATGACATGGCTGTAAAAAGAAGATCGTTTTTAGAAATGGCCACTTTTCCTTTTTAAAAATTTATATGATGAAACTTAGGTGATAAAAAATTTTAGAAAAATTATTTTATATCTTATCAGAAAATTTTTATAGTTTTGGATCTAATTCTTCAATATGACATTTTGATGATTACCTTACAATGCATTTTTATATTGAAATGTGCAAAGTATGTGGTTGATTTGTTACTAATTGCATGTTATGGATTACCTTGTACAGGAAGGGTAAACTGTGCCTCTCTAGCATTTCCCAGGCATTTCTTATCATGGCCCCTAAATAAAGTACTGTCTAATTGTGACTACAAACTGATGAATATTTACTGATAAACTCTTTAAGGCATGTCCCTAATAAGGAATATTCCAAAGTGTCATCACTTATTTCTAATATATTTGAAAAGATGAAAGAACCAGAGTGCAAACTCTTTAGTACTCCTACTTTTAATTCTGCAGTATTTTATTAGGGATGCCTCATTAAATCACATTATTCTACAGCTGTTTTGTTCATTGAAAATTCAAGTAAAACTAAGGAACTTTATTGTGCAATGTAATTCTTGGTGAAAAATCCTAAGTAAAAGTACAATAAGCATCCAACACAGTTCCTTTGATCTATGACTGACATTTCCAAATGTAATCGATAAGTCTATTATTGTTGAGCTCCACCAAAACAAAGAAAACAAATGCATTAATATGGGCTTTTGGTAGATATGAAAGCCATACCAGGTGAATTAACTTCATATCTGGCCTACGTGCTAGCACAGTATTTCACATGATATATCCCGCTTTTGAATCATTGATTTTTGTAAAACCATATAACGTGATAGATTTGCTATTTTGTTTAAAAATTCTTTGCATAACTTTATTTTGAACTACTTGTAGCACACTGAACTATTTAACTATTCCAGTGAAACAGAAGGAATAATTTACAATGAGTTACCATGAGCCTTTTTAGGGAACTGTTTAACCTAAGGTTTGGAGCCCTGTGTGAAATGGATGACAGAGGTAGGCCTAGCAAACAGAAATCCGTAAGTTTGTTTCTGTTTTTTAGTTGTCATTGCCCACTGACTTACTGGGTAATTTTCAGAAGATCTGATTCTGCATTCAGTGCAGTGATTCAGTGTCTTTATCAATGAAGTAAAATTAATAATTTCTGTCTTCTAATTCTTACAGAAATTTTAAGAGGAATGGTTAAACTTAATAGATGTGAAGAAAGTAAACTTTAAATACTTTTCTTTGTAATATCTATATAATCTCTATATCTATACCTATATATGTATATACACAAATGTTTTCAGTGGAACCTATGTAAAATATTGATTTTGTGTTGAACGGAACAAGAAAATCTTTATAAAAAGTCTACATTTTAGGTACATATTTTTCCGCTATTTTATATTATTTAACCTCCAAACCAATTGTGTCCATAGCTTAACAAGTTTGTTTTTCCAGTTGTTCTTCTGGAGATACTTTTATTGGCCTCCCTAAAATTGCAAAAGATAAAAATAAAAATTTCTGAGCTGTGCATGATGGCGCACGCCTATAATCCCAGCAATTTAGGAGTTGGAGTCAGGAGGATTGCAAGTTTGAGACCAGAGGCAGTGTACATAATTTAGTGAGACCCTGTCTCAAAAAGAGTAAAAAAATGGGCTGCGAGTGCAGCTCAGTGGTATAGCACTTGTAAACCATGCAAGGGCAAGGCCCTGGGTTCAACCCCCAGTACCGCAAAAAAATAAAAAAATGAAAATTTCTCTCTCTGTAGGGACATTTTGGGCTGTGTTTATTGACCATACAAATGGGAATTCCAACACAATTTAAACACTGAATATATCTGTATGCTGCTTTTATTAGATATACTTCACAGTCAAAACACAAACCATGCATTACATTGGAGCATGCACTGTGGTTTGCAAATGGTATCTACAAAATATCCAGAAACATATCAATATTATACTTACAATTTATGTTAGATTTCTAAAACCCACCTACTTCCTATGTATATACCATGCATATATATATATGTTGGATGTCATCCTATGCTGTAATGATAGGCAACCTAGTCACTGGAATCAGTGTAAATCTGTCCTACTTAGGCAATTGATTGGTATTGCTGTTGGAAAATATAGGACTTCTAGTTTGCTTGGATATCAGATGAAAAGTGAATATGTAAGCTATAAGGAGAACATTCTGTTTTGTTCACAGCATCTGTATGGGTTATGGGATATAACTAAAGATTCAAAGCATATTTGCTTATATGAGATGAAGTCTTGTTAATCACTTCCTTCTGTCTTCTAAATTACTCCATAGTGGCTGTAATTGTTTTATGATTTCCCCTGAATGGCCAGTTAGCAAAGGTACATTTCCCTTTCCCCTAGCAATAGCACAAACGTGGTCATTCAATTAAATTTATATTTATATTGCTTCTTTTATACAGTAGATTTTGGAAACTCTTTGCAGTGAGATTCAATAAGATGATAATGTTGCATTCTAGCAATTAGGGTGATAGACTGAATTTAGTACTTTAACAAAATGGAGACAACCAGCCAAACAAGTCTCCTTTATACTTTAATCTCCTTATGCTTCTTAAAACTAACTCTCTGTGTGAAGCCTGGAGAGTTCAAGCTAGCTTTTGATGAATGCAATGTTTGTTTTACTAAATATTTTAATATTTTTATTTTATTTTGCTGCTATGAATTAGTCACTTTATAATTGCATGCATGTGAATGGGCAACTGTGTTGCCCTTTAAAGGTCATGCAAAGATTCTAAACCTTCCAATTTGCTATGTTAATTGCATATGGCCTCCTATCATTGCCCATGGAGCTTTCTGTTGAGTTTAATAACACAGAACAACATTTCACCTTTATTTGGTAGATTAGGTAACTCTCTAAAGAAACCTATGAAAGTACAGTATTCATAGTAGAACTTAGAACATTTTTGGAAAGATGTATTTGAGTGTTAGAATTTAAGTTTCAAGTTGGAATGGCCTGAGTTGTAAGGAGACAGATTCTTTCTGGGGCAAAACCCCCTATAATTTAAAATTATTATCTATCTGTGAAAATTCCACCGTAGCTTTAATTTTGGGTTGAGTTCCGTTTTAAAAGTGTCCTTCTTGGAGATTCTAATGAGAAGAAGTAGTGTGCTTGTTGTTGTTGTGTTGTTGTTAGGTGCCGTCGAGTTGGTATCCGATTCATAGCGACCCTCATAGGGTTTTCAATGGCTGACTGTTTCGGGATTGCCTTGGGAGTGGATTGCCAGGTCCTTCTCCCATTTTTGCAGTGCTGGGAATCAAACTCGGGACCTCAGAGACTGTAGAGCAGCGCTCTACCAGCTGAGCTAAATCCCAGCCAAGTGTGCTTACTCTCTCCTAATGCTTCTATTTTCGAATGCCCGTAATATGGTAGCGCTATTATTAAAAAAATAAAATAAAATAAAATAAAAATAAAGGACTGGGTTAGCTCAGTTGTTACAGTGCTTCTCTGTGCTCTCTGAGGCCCTGAGTTTGATCTCCAGCACTACAAAAATGGGAGAAGGACTTGGAAGCCCACTCCCAAAATAATCAGCCATTGAAAACCCTGTGAATAGCAGAGAAACACTGACAATAAGGGGCATGGCACGTTGTTGGTGTTTCCTTCTGTTGTATGTAGGATTACTATGAGTTGAATCCCACTCAATGATACCTAACAACAACATTAACGAAAAGATCATTTATATAAGAAAAACAAGATTTGTCTCAGTTTACTCTCTCCTGGCTTCAAATTCTTTGTGTGTATAGATTGGAGTAAGCTAAGACTGTTGTTATTGTTGGTAAGTGTGAGTCAGGCCCCAGTCATAGTGATCCTCATAGGATTTTCAATGGCTGATGTTTTCGGGATTGTTTCGGGAGTGGTTTGCCACATCCTGCTCCCAGTAGTTAAGATAGGTAACTAAAAAAATGTTATGTGATCATAGAAATCTAAATAACAAAGCACTGATTTGGTGATAGAGACTTTTTTTTAGAATATAACCTTTGAGAAGGCAGCTCTAAAACGATTTACGGAAACAACAGAGAATCATGTACTGATGGGTTGAATTTGTGATTGCTTTCATCTATTGAGAATTTAGAAATGGCCAATTCAGAACATCTAAGGAAGATAATATATAAACTTAAATTTTAAAAATTTGCATTAGTTTATGGGCAATTCCACATTTACAGAGGCATCGCCCAGTACTATTTTATTTAAGGTAGAAAAACCTGGTTGTTGTTATTATTTCTTTCTTAGTTTAACCTCGTTATAGGTGTTTGGGGAATGGCTACTTAAATTTGTTGATGTTGGAGTATTCAGAAAATTTATTCTTTGAAATGGCCAGCAGACATTGTAGCAGTGATCTGTTTTTGCTTTTGTTTGTGTTTTAGTTCAGAAAGTTATGTTGAATTGAGTGAAATAGCTGTAAGGTTAGTTCTTCTATTTTATAGTATACAAGGAGAAAGGAGGATGATCCACATTTCAGTGAAGTAATCCAAAGACCAACAGGAGAGTGAAAGGGCATTAAAATCTCATCCTCTATAAAACAGAGACCCCATTTTGGGAAGCTTTAAGTTCAAGAAAACATTTCAACCTAAGTATTTTTTTTTTTTTAGGTTTAATTCTTGGAATATTATGTGGCAGTAGTTTCCTGCTAAAATACATACTTACCATGATTACAAACTCCTTTTAGACTGACAGCTGATGTGTGTTTATAAATATAATTTCAGAATTGGGTCAAAATTTAGACTTTGCTATTTGAAGATATATTTGCTCCTCATATTTATTGAGTCATTAAAATTCATTAGCTTGCTATTTTGTTTGGTATGGAAGTACAACATTATTGTATGACATACTTTTGCCTTAGGAGCTTACTGTTTTGTTTCCTAAAATCAAGGGGCATATAGTTCCAGGCATACCTTTAAACGCTCCATAAAAGTTTTCAATAAATAAATAACCTGTAAAGTTTCTCTGAATTTACAAGATCAGATAGTAATGAAGAGGAGGAGGAAGATGATTATGGTAGTAACTAAAGACCATAGACCTGGGGACATAGAACTGAATCAGACTCTCATAACTCGGTTTAGTTATGTTGCTTAGTGTGTATGATGATGCTTTGTTACAAAACTAGTGGTGATAGACCATGGATCTCAGGCTTGTTATGGTTATATGTCCTTGTTCTATTGGTACTTTCCATAGTGACTGAAATAAAATGTTTCAGTTTGATCAAACCAAGTAGAACCAGGCTAGCAAATGAATAATCATCATATATGATAATTAAACACATTCATTCAGAATATTGATATGAATTTTAAAAAGTTGCGATCCTTAGGAAAGTCCATTTATTTATTCAATAAATATTCCTTTGCTACTACCAGTCAGTTTTGTTGTAACAAAAATAACGTGGGCCAGTGGACTTATACACAAACACTTCTCATAGTTCCAGCGTCTGGAATTCTAAGATCAAGGTGCCAGCATATCTGTCTGGTAAATTCTAAGATCAAGGTGCCAGTATATCTGTCTGGTAAACAGACAGCTTCAAGACAGCTTCCTGTCTTGAAGACAGCCACCTTCTTAGTGGATTCTTATAGGAGAAGGTGGGAAGGTTATGAATAAATGAACCTCTCTCAAGTCTCTTCATGGAGGCCCTACTCTCATGATTTAATTAACTCTCAAAGTCTCTACTGCCAAATACCATTACACTGGGGATTATATTGGGGATTTAGGCTTCAACATAAGAATTTTTAAGGGGCACAAACATTCATTACTTACATAGCAAGCACTCTTTAGGTTCTTGGGGTGTCTCAATAACCAAAAAAGACAAAGATACCTGCTTTCAAGTGGTTTTCCATTTTGACATATTACTTGAATTTTGAAATGAATTTAAGAAATGGCCCAGCAATGCATTATACTGTATCTGTTTTGCTAGTAATTCTTATTTAAAATTATGCATTTATAAAAATCCCATAATGAATCTCACTATACCATATGCGATTAAAAAATTATACTGTACCTCATAAATATGTACAATCATCGTTACATGTTAATAAAAATTTTTGTAAAATATTTAAGGAGGTGGAAGTTTTAAAAATTATGCTTTGATAATTCCACACTATTTATGATTTGAATTATCACTTTGTACTTCATAAGTATGTACAATTAAAATGCTAATTAATAAAAAAATAAAATTGTGCAGAACAGGTCTGAAAAAACTAATTGGAATAATTAAAATGTCTGAGGTGGAATAGATTATGAGAAAAATCGCAATTATTTAAAGTGAGGTATGTAATGTAGTGAATTGACTCCAGCTCACAAAGTCTCTCTTAAGACTGAGGGTGACACAAGAGTATCTGTTTTTTCCTAAATTGTACATATGGAGTGATTTTAGATTAGAGATATGATGTGTCCTAGAACTCTTTAAGGAGTTTCATATTCAAATGCCTACAGGAGTTAGGCTGGGAATGTGAATGAGTGAAATAGATCAAGTGGAAGAAGGCAAATGGCAACTGTCAGCCTCATCCACAGTGTAGGGGAGACCACAGGGAGTGGTGGAGATTCTGGCCAAAATCTAATTGGGACAGTTCAGCCTTGGCTCCAACATATTGTTCCACATTTGATGTGGCCCTGGTGTTGCCAGATTTTCTCATTTGAAGAAAAGAATTTGGGTGTGCAGACTTTTAAATGTGAAACTCCACATTTATAAATGATGGCAATGAATTCAAGTTTGAAATCCTCTGTGGGTCCATAGTCATATCTGTTGGCCATGCACGCTAAGGACCCTAAGTGTTTAACTGTTGACAGAGGGGCATATGTGTACAACTAGTTGTTGGGTTCTTTTTTTCTCTTTCTCTGCGTTGTGGATGGAAGCGAGAATGGATGCCCTGATGTTGTACCTGGTGGTGAGGCTGTGGCAAGAGAACTGAGCGTCATGCACAGGATAAAAGAGCAAGGGTTTATTCACAAAGGAAAGGAAAGGGATGGAGGATTAGGGAGAGGAGAAAGGGAAGGTGGAGAAGAGAAGCACTCAGCTGCTGTCTCTGCCACTGGGGCAGAGACTCCCAGGTGTTATTGCTCTTCCGGCTTGCAGGCTTTGCCACTTCAGAGGCTCTGTGCTTGACTCCCAGAGGCTTGCCTCTTAAGAGTCTTGCCTCTCAAAGCTGTTGGTCTGTGCTGGATATCCACAAGGTCAGGATTGGGTAGAGGTGGTAGGCAGGTTGAAGCAGGGTGAAGCTGGTCAGAGGAAGGCTGGAGGCTAGGCTAGGCAGGCAAGTAAATGGGCCTTGGGCTCTTAAGGAACCACAAGGACCCAGTGAGCCTCTCTTAGATGGTGTTCAGAAAAGGCTGTTGAGCTCTGAGCTCTGGGGTTTATATAGCCTGATAGCCAACCAATCTGGGAATAGGGTTGGATCAGAAATGACCGATAGGGCACCAGGAGGGTTTTAGATGCTACCATACCTTGGGTTTCATCTTGGCCTACTGGATGAGAGTGGGGAAGAGTGAGATACCCAGATATAGGGCAAAGGTGACCAGTTGACATCTTGCCCCATAGGGTTCAATGGGGGCAAGTAACCCAGATGTAGGGTAAGGGTCACTCACCTTGGAGGAAAGAGGTTGGTCCTCCAAGTGGACAAGATGGGCTCCTGGGACTGGCCACATTTGGGGTACTCTCTGTCCCCTGGGAATCCCAACACTAGTTAGGGAGCTTTGTCTGCTGGCCCTTCCATCATACCTAGCCATAATCCTCCAGCCCCATTTGCATCTGAAGCCAGGGTGGTTGTTGTTGTTAGGTGTCATTGAGTCAGTTTTGACTCATACCCTATGTACAACAGAATGAAATACTCCTTGACACTGTGCCATGACTGGCACTATGTCAGTGCTTCTCTGCTGTATACAGAGTGTTCAGTGGCTGATTGTTTTCAGGACTGCTTTGGAAGTGGATTGCCACATTCTTCTCTCATTTTTGTGGTATTGGGGATTAAACCCAGGGCCTTAGCGCAGAGCAGCCCTCTACCAACTGAGCTAAACCCCAATCCAGAGCCAGGATGGTTGGCAGTAAAAGGATTAACTTTAGGAGCTGAATGAAAGATGAGTAGCTCAATTTGACTATTGTACTTAGTTTTATTCCTTCTGATGAATCATGATATAGTTGATGCTGAACTCACTTTGAAATTGATGGTACCTAAGAGGCTTTAGCCTGCAACTGTACCACTGTGGCATCCAATCCTGTCAGATCTCAGAAGCTAAACAGGGTTGGGCCTGGTTAGTACTTGGATGGGAGACTGCCTGGGAATATCAGGCGCTGTAGGCTTGGGAGAAGGACTTGGCAGCCCACTCCCAAAAAACAATCAGCCATTGAAAACCCTATGTATAGCAGAGAAGCACTAATAATAGTGTTTTGACTGTTGTAAGTAGGGTTGCTATGAATTGGACACTGACTCGATGGCACCTAAGAAGAGGTTTTAAGAGATATACTGAGAATACATAAATCTAAATTTATATCAAATATTTTGAATGGACTCTAGTTCCTTAATGTCTTCTTCCTTAGATCAGTGCCTCTTAGACTTTTGTGTGTCTATGCAAATCACTTGAGAGAATTTTACTAAAATGAAAATTCTAGAATAGGGCTTGTGATTCTGCATTTCTAACATGCTCACAGGTGAAATGAATACTGTTGGTTCATGGAGTACAATTTAAGTCAGGAGGCTTTAGAGAGTATTTTACCATTGAATATTATCCCATGCATTACTTCATTATTTCATGGAATTTTATTTCAGGGAATATTACTCCACGGTAGGTGGAAGGCCTCCAACTCTAACCTTTTATACAGATCTCTGCCTGTAGTATGCAGCCTGAACCTGATTCCACATTTTTCTCAAAGACTCTTTCATCTGAGCACAGAATTCATTAGTGTTTTACTTAGTTTCTAGCTTTCCATTTGCAGAACATATTTTCCCTCAAAACATAAGTCAGAAATTGTCTGTTTTCCACATATTAATGCAAGTTTGGCTTACTTCCTACAATTTGAAGAAATAAGTTATTTCATAACTAAGACATGTTCTAACATGCAAGAATTTTAACAGTAACTGCTAAATCTTAGATGTCAACATTTTGGCCATAAGGTCAAGATTTTTATTCTAGTGGAGTAGCATTATGAGTAGGTGGGAGGACAGACTTGAAAAGTAGTGGTGTTTTCTTTATGTGTTTATTGGGCTTGAGACCTGAAAGCGAATAGCTCTTTTTAAAGAAATTTTTGCTGTGTTTTATCTTAAATAACTTGCCAAAGTCGTATTTTTAGGATCAAAGACACAATATCTTATGATTTAGGGAGCTTGACCTTTTTACTTTTATACATTATATCATTTTGTTCCCTAAATCAGTTTTTCCAGAGAGTGTCATAGCTCGGATATATGACTCTGTTTTGCTGTGTGACCTGGCTCTCATGTTACAAGCTCAGTTCACTAGGTAAAATATTCTATCATCTGTTTTATCAATGCTATGGAAATTTTTATGTTTGCTCATGATGATTTATTAATTATAAACTGAGATTAGATTTAGACATGTCAGTTTGAGGGAGAGAAGCAATTTGTTTTGTTCTAAATTATATGATGAATATAGTTCATGATATTCATACTATTACATCTTATTCCATTTCTTTCTTCTAAGTACTTAGAAGTTTCTAATATATAAATTGGGCATGGTGGCACATGCCTGTAATCCTAGCACTTGAGAGGCTGAGGCAGAAGGATTACTGTGAGTTCGAGGTTAGCATAGGCTACATAGGAAGTTTCAGGTCTGTCAAGCTCTGTAGAGAGACCCTCAAATTTAAAAAAAAGTTAAATATAAAGAATAGCTTTATTTGTAGCTGGGTAATGATATGAACCCATTTTACTAAATTATTAGACTGTAAGATCTGTAAGATAAATCTTGTTGTTGTTGTTAGGTGCTGTCAAGTCGTGTCTGACTTATAGTGACCCTCAAAGGGTTTCCAATGGCTGATTGTTTTGGGAAGTAAACCTACATATATATTATTACTGTTGATTGCAAGTGCTTAACATAGTGTGTAGCACCTGATAGATAACTTAATAAATTTAATGAGAAGATGATCAATAGTTACATGTTGACAAGAGTTTTTTTTAATATGCCTTGTCAATAGGAAGTAGTCTGTGAAGATTGTTAATTTATTCTAATTGGATGGGTAGGTGTGTGTGTGTGTGTGTGGCGGGGGTTCATTTATTTTGACTAGTTTTCCATCTCTAACCTGAATTTAAAAATGGTTACCTTCTAGGAAAAAGGTCAAGGAGAAAAATAAAATAAGAATGCTGACCAAAATTCTCATTCCTTCCACAATTTATTGTAACTGGGATAGAAACTACATATGCTTATGATGTGCTGTTGTATAAATTAAATAATATTTGTCAATGTCAAATTTGTTGTTAATCACATATGGGATATATTTTGATTGCTCTTGTCAGTAACTTGACTCATCTTTCATTAAGGAATTTAAATCCATTTATTCTTATCTACATAATTATTGTTTTCATAATTTATCATGAATCAGATTTGCTTTTTTTTAAAAAAAACTTCAGTAACACTATTGAGTGTGATACTTGGCTTCAATGGTTTTGAAAAAGTTTGCTGATATAATTCTTATTTATTTTTAATTTCTAATCTTCTAATTTTTTGCTGTACTAGGGATTGAACCCAGGGCCTCATGCATGCTGGGTGATGCTCTAGTACTGAGGCACATTCCCTGCCCTCTTTTTCAATTTTAATTTTTTTGAGGTAGGGTCTTGCTAAGTTGCTGAGGCTCCCTCTAGCCTGGAACCTGTGATTCTCTTGCCTTACCCACTTGAGTAGTTGGGATTACAAGCATGGGCCATGGTACTTGGCTGGTGTTACAATTCTAAATGCTATTTAGTAGTACAGACAATATACATGCAAACAGTTATTGATTTTATTTTAGTACTTCTGGTTTAAATAAAACTTTTATGTACTTGCTGCAATAGAAGACTTCAGAAAATTAACTTGGACTGCATTTGGTAATAAGAAAGCTTATGTTTAATAAAACCTGAAAAGTCAATTCATTAGGTCATAAAATTTTAGGTTGAATATTTTTGCTTTGTGTTTATTTATTTATTTATTTATTTTTTGCTTTTTAAGTAAATGATGATGGAGTACAGAGTAATACAACAATGGCTTTTTCCATTATACATCCTTTACATCACTTCTAGCAACACTTTCATTGACCCACAAAGTTTATGGAGCCTTATGGCTGGTTTGTAGTTAAATTCTGACACTTATTTGGGTTATCATCCCCTATTTTTCCAGCATACTCATGAAGTTATGCTGTTTACATTGAGATTGACCTCTCCCCCTTCATTCCTCCTCATTGGCTCTCCTCCTTGTCCCTTCTTCTCCAATCTTCATTTCCCTCTGCTAGATCCCTCCCTCCTTCTTTTCACTCCTTAAATTGTCCCTTCCACACCAAGTTTAATTGTGCATTTTTTATATTTCAATTAGTGTATAGGGTGCGTAGGATTTTTTCCTTCCTTTAAGTATGATTCAGCATCCACATATGAGTGAGAACATGTGGTATATCTCTTTTTGGGCTTATGTTTGTTCACTTTAATTGTTGAGTAGTATTCCATTGGTATATGTACCATAATTTTTTTTATCTGTTCTTCTGTTGATGGGCACCTTAGTTGATTCCATATCCTTGCTGTTGTGAAAAATGCTTTGTGTTTAGTTTAAAGATTTCCATTGTTGTTGTTGCTATTAGGTGCCATTGAATTGGGTTTCACTCAAAACAACCCTATGTACAACAGACTGAAACATTCCCAGATTCTGTGATAGGCACATGATCTTATTTATGTTTAAGCCCATTGTTGTAGACACTGTGTCAATCCATCTAGGTGAGGGCCTTTTTTTTTTTTTAATTGACCTGCCATTCTCCCAAATGTTATGTCCTTCTCCAGGGATTTATCCCTCCTGACAACATATCCAAAATATGTAAGATGCAGTCTGGCCATTCTTGCTTCCAAGGAGCACTCTGGTTTTACTTCTAGGACAGATCTTTTAGTTCTTTTGGCAGTCTATGGTATATTCAATATTTGTCTCCAGCACCATAATTCAAAAGCATCAATTCTTCTCCTACCTCCCTTTCACAACCATATGAAACAACTGAAAATATGTCATGAGCCAGGCACACCTTTGTCTTCAATGGGGCATTTTTTCAATACTTTAAAGAGGTCTTTTGCTATAGCTTTTCCCAATAACTATATATTAGCATTCCTACACTTAAATTTTTCTTATAATCTTTGAATACTATGTCTTCACTTTTCAGACTATAAAACATATTTTGGGGACTCTTTAATAATTCTAAAGATAGGCTTTGGTGCCTGCAGCCCTACCACTGTGGCCTCCAATCCTGTCAGATCTCAGAAGCTAAGCAGGGTTGGGTCTGGTTAGTACTTTGGTGGGAGACTATCTGGGAGCACCAGGTATTGTAGGCATGGGGGAAGGAGCTGGCAACCCACTCCCCCCAAACAATCAGCCATTGAAAACCATTTGAATAGCAGAGAAGCACTAACAATACTGTTTCACCTGTTGTATGTAGGGGCACTATGAGTTGGACACTGACTTGGCGGCATCTAACAACAACAACGATAGGCTTTAAATTTAATGGGCCTTTTTTTCCCCTCTGTATTGTTCCAAAACACTCAAACTTATATAATCAATATCTAAAGTTATTGAGCTATGGACACTGTGGAACTTATTGAAAAATATCTATCTATTCTTCTTCCCCAACTCAATTCCAATATGAGATTAGTGAAAAGATGGGAATGATTTTCAAAATCAATAAATGGAATTAAAATCAAGCATACTGTACATTGGTAAATTTTACCTTAGAGCTGTATGTACTCTCAGGAACATTGAGTGAACTGTGGTTTCCCTTGCCCACTATATTTTCCTAGAAGATGATTATAGCCAGTGTTTTATTGGACTTTGGAGTTCATAGCTACACTTTACATTTTGTGAAGTCTTCCTTAGGTTCTCTGGGCAGATGGGATGGCAGACTGGAGTGAATTGAGAATACAAAGCCAACCAGATAGCTGGTAGCCAGAGATTGAGAAGGTGGTAGGATTAGCATTTTGTAAAATATGCTGAGGAAAGGTATTAGGGAGGGAGTCTGATGGAGAGAAAGAGAGGGAGAAAATAGAGGCTGGGGGGAAATTGGTTCTATCTAGTGCTTTCATACAAAGGAAAAAAGAAGCAGACCTTTAGGAGAGACAAGAAGTTAGACAAAAAGTAAATTCATTGTAATTCTTGAGGAACAGAGAAGTAAATGGCAAATGAAGTAAGACTATAGAGGAGAGAAAAATGTATCGTGCTAAACCCCTTCCATCTTAGAAAAAACAATATCCAGGAAAAAGAAATCTCTATCATGACTTTTTACCAAAATAAAGGTCAGAAATAATGGGTCCTAATTCTGACCCTATCATCAGATCATTGTCAGTCCTTGAAAAATTTACCAAATATTTTCATCATCAGTTTTCTCATTGGCAAATGGGACAGTTGAATTTAATGATTATTTGTATTCTGCCGAGATCTGTAAGTCAGTGATGATCATGTGCTTCCATGCTTCCATTCTGTCCCTTGAACATATCTTGGTTACTGACCTTTCTGTCTGCTTCTTCTATACACTGTGAAATTAATTTTTAAATGATTTTATTTTTAATTAACATAATTTGAATGATGCTGCAATGAATATTGGAATACAAGTGCCTCTTCAATATAATGACTTAATTTCCTTTGTATATATATTCAGTACTATGATTCCTGGTTTATATGATAATTTTATTTTTAATATTTTGAGGAACTTTCATGTGGTTTTCACAATGATTCTAATAATTTACATTTCCATCAATAGTATATAATTCCATTTTCTCCACAGCCTTGTTAAAATTTGTTATTTTTTGCCTTTTTATAATAGTTACTCTAAATGAGGCAAGATGATATCTCATTTTGGTTTTGATTTGCATTTCTCTGACAATTAGTGATAGTGAGCACTTCTTCATATGCCTGTTGGCCATTTGTCTGTCTTCTTTTGAGAAATGTCCACTCAATTCTTTTTCCTATTTTCAAATCAGATCTCTTTTGGAACTGAGTTGCTAGACTGGCAAATTCTTGAGGCCAAGGCCAAGGAATGTGCCTTATTTTCACCTTATACCATCTAACCCTAACCCTTAGTGTTTTATTAATGCTTAACTTTTCTGTTTTATAATTATAAATTATTTTCCTTTCATTTCCATAGGAAATAACAAAGTATTTCCAGAAGCATAAAGAATAACTATATTTGCATAATGCTCTGTTGTTTACTAAACATTTTCATGCATGTGATTTCATTTGCTATTGTAAAGTGGTTGAGTTAGGGATAAATGCTCTTTTCTGATAGTGAAAGGTAGAAATCAGACAACTAGTGAGTGCCAGAGGCTAGTTTGAATTCAAAGCCTATCTGTTGGGAGAAAATTCTCCCTTGGTCTCTTAGGATATTACTCTTTTGTTTCATGACATTTTTTCAAGGATTTTTTTTTTTAAGTGACCAACCATGGAAAGCAGTGTCTCTGAATCACAGGGCAGATTTGCTTACTGTCTGGTGTAAGCAGTCTCTTTATCCAGAGCTCAGGGAAGATCAATTTTTCCCTCTAAGTAGGGACATTTTTGGATGTGTTTATTGGCAGTGCAAGTGGTTCCCTAAGCTCAAGATTCCTTAGCTGTGACAGAAACCAATGCAGGGTCAGCAGCCATATAGGCCACTTTGCGTACACCTTTGGGACTTAGAGACAAAGAGAACTGACTCAAATGTGAGGTTCATAATGCTTGTTGTGCAATGGATAACAACATCCTTTGTCTCTGACCCAGGAGACTCATGTTCCTTCCGAGCATCTATGAGACAGGGTAGGCAAACTAATGAATTTGCAAGTAGGGTAAAAATCTCAGACCCTTCACATTTCTTGATAGTACCTCTTTCATCTCAAAGGAAACCTGTATTTCTTTGCCTAGTTTATTTGTGTTCGTTTTTGTAGCCATTGTAGGTAAAATTATAACATAAGCAAGTGACCTTTTATACTACTGCCAAGCTTTTATTACTCCCTTATTGTGGTACCTGTCAATGCCCACCCCTTTGATATTTGGAAAAATTCTTTGGTGGCATTGTAGAGAATAGAATCCATGGGGGAAGAATGGGAAGCCAGTAAGACCAGTTGGAGAGCTATTTCAGTCATTCCAGTGACAACTAATGAGAGTTTGAAAAACAAAGAAGTAGAAGAAAGGAAGAAAAGAAGGGACAATCAAGAAGTGAGAGATAGAAGGACTGGTCTCAGAGACTGAATGTATGGGCATGTGAGAGAAAAGAGTTGAGAATGAGTTCTGGTTAAGGTGACTGATAGTTATAGAGTAAGATTCCCCAAAGCTAATGTATTCTACCTAGATGAAGATAGTTGTCTTAATTTTAAGCAGTTTGAGTTTGATCTTGAGCATTTCCCCTTGTGGACAGCCATGAGGAAATGTGAGTAGTAGTAAATGTGGTTTGGAATTCAGGATAGAATTGTGGAATAGAGATACAGGTTTGGGAGCCATCAGTGCACACATAGCAGTTGAAACCTTCTAAGTGGATGAGATCTCCTAGGAAATGTTTGAAAATACCAGGAAGTGAGCAATGGGGAATACTAACAGGGATAAAAAAATTGTGGCTTCTTAACAATGTCCAGAAGAAGAGTCACTTTTCTGTCTATTATTCTCTTCCATTTTCCCAGCTTGCAGCAACCCAGTCTCACAGCCCATGGAGTCTGCTTTTGTGGCAAAGAGCTGCTTCCTAGAGAAGCTCCTGGCAGCAGGAAGAGAGAGCCATAGAGGAAAGGCTCAAAGGCTCAGAGTTCCTTCTTTCCAAGTTGCTCCCTGTAAGCCCTGGAGTATCCTTGTGCCTTGAGGCTGTGCACCTGCATAGTTGTCATGCACAGGAACACTGTGAGGGAGAAAGACTTTTCCCCTGTGCTCTTCACTCTTCTATGGAGCTGTACAGACATTAAAAAGTTTCAACCTCAGCATTTCCACTGTGCCAATCACTGTGGTAAATACTTGACATGAATTAGCTTTTTGTCCACACAGTAATTCCAAAGGAAGGTACTACAGTTATCCCTATTTTATGATTGTTTTGATCAGGTTCACACAGCTTTTAAGAAGCAAAGATGAATCTTGAATTGGACACCCTGCCTTTAAAGCCGAGTTTTTCAATAATACAGAATTGTATCTCAATCCTACTCACTGAAAAATTAGATTTATTCTGCTTAACAGAATGCTAATTATAGAACAGTCTTGGTTAAAGTCATTTATATCTGGAAATCCTGAGTAGAATTTTTTCAAGTTTGTAATTGTATTATTAAAATTACACTATAGCCAGGCATGGTGGCGCATGCCTGTAATCCCAGCGACTTGGGCGGTGGAGGTATGAGGATCCCAAGTTCAAGACCCAAGGCATTCTGTAATTTAGTGAGACACTGTCTCAAAAAAAAAATTACACTATAATATTCACTGTATTCTTTGAATAAATCTCGGATTTCCCATAATGGATTTCTATGATTTTTCCATTTTATTTGATGAAAAATGTTAAGCTCTTAAGTAATGAGAAAAAGAACTAGCATTCAAGACCATTTGAAGAACTCATGTTATACATGCAAATATGCTTTTGAATTGGAAATAAAAGCCCAACTTTTAAACAAGTGAGTGAGTGTGTCTTCTTCTGGAATTTAAACTCAGGCTGAAATGTTCTATAACATTTATCTTCCAGAATTCTGTCTTGGGCTGTTTGATGTATAAGAAAGAGGTTTCTTGGGGAAAGGGTGGGAACAGCCTATGCAACAGCCCTGCTTGCAGAACTTGGTTGCATTTGTAGAACATCAATTTAAGACTAATTAGACTCTAAATGCTTGGTGAGTATTGAACAATGCAATCTTCTAATTTTCTGATTAATGACAAAGCCTCATGAAAACATTAATTATATTGGAAGAATTCAGAAAATCCCTTTCTGAGTAAATCTTTTTAAAAACTAACCTTATTTGTAACAAATGGCAGAGTAAAGCAGAAAATGCATCTGTAAATGGATTTTTCCCAATAATATAATGCAGGCAGCAAACTTTATACAGTAATATGAATAAGTAGGTTTCTATTCTTGAAATTTAATGGATGTTCTTAATATGATGACAATATCAAAAGAGGGATAGTGTTTTATAGGAACATTGTATTTTCTCTTTGACTGTGTGTATAGAGCTGAATACTGTAAAAGTTTGGAACATATTGAATGTTTTCTTAAAAAAGAGATATCATTCAATTTTCTTTGAATATTTTTAGCATATATGTATCATATGCTCTTTACATACTTAGCTTTCTTGGTCTGAATTAGAATTCTTCCTTTTAAGAATGGAATAGAAATTGATGATAACTTATTTTATCAGTAATTTAAATGTCACTGTAGATTACAGTGTAAAATTATAAATACCAATAAAACTTTCTAACTGGGGCTAAGAGAAAGGTTCTTTGTGAAAGATAAGATTTAGAGTCATAATATACAGCAATGTAATTTCATCTGAAGAGCCACTTTGTTGACAATGACAGGACAGTTTCATTTCCAATGACTGCGGATATGGCTATGTGAACATATGACATTAAAGTAACTTATTAGAGATATAAAATTAGGACAAGAAGAAAAATGTGAAATTTGAAGAAATAATACAATCAGTACAATGAATAGACATCTCAAATATTTTCTTTGCACATTTTCTTATAATATTTACATGTGATTTTTTTCACAGTCTTAACAGATTTTAAGTCAGGAAAAGACCTGGGAGTATATCAAATTCAGAATTCTTACTTTATAAGTGAGGTTCCAAGGCCCAGGAAAGTAGCCAGCCTATTGAAGGGCACAGAGATAGTGGCCAACTTGGGTCTAGAACTCAGGTTCTTTGATTTTACAGTGGGATATTTCCACTATATGAAACTTTTAAGATAGAACCTTCATATAACCTTTTTCATAAAGTCAAAGTTCTGGAAAGGAATTTGAGAGGACACCTAATCTATCTTGCTTTCTTACACCGATTTAGAAGTTATATTTACATTGATCCAATTAAGAAAAAAAGTCCACAGAGAACGGAATGCTAAAATTTCATTCAATAATTTATTCTAGAGGTTAAAACTCTATCAACAAATGCATTAATTATTCAATTATTATTTATAGAGCATCTACTCTGTGTCAGACACTATGTTATGTGCTGTGGATATTTAGTAAAGCAGAGAGTGTCTTTACTCTCTTGGAGTTTGTATTCAACTAGAGAATGTGTGTGTGGGTGTATACATATATTCAAATTAGGATAAATGCTAGAAGTTATCTTCAAGTGTTTGGAAAACAGTATTGCTTCAGTGGATAGACATACAAGGGAAAGATTTTAATCCAAAACCAAGAAGAACTGGATAATATTTAGAGCTGTCCAAAGATTAAGAGTTTTAGAAAGTGGTAAACTCCTAACACTTGGAGGAGCTCATGAAAATGCAAGTAGACATCTCCCAGGAGAGCATTATTTTGAGGTGATTCAAACACTAGTGGACCCTTTGTTAAATTATCTTTCTTTGAACTTCCTTATGAGTCAATTAAATTAAGTGGATTTTGTTTAGCTTTCATTTTATTTGATCTAGGTGACTATTCTCTTTCTTTCCAACTCTGCTTCCCTTCTTCCATGCAGTTTTTCTGGGTCTCTTATTATGTTTGTGATAATTTCTTTAGTGTCTCCTTGCTGGCTTGTCTTCCTCAGCCTTTTTTTGAACTATTGTGTTCCCCAGTGCTATGGATGTGGTATGTCTCTCTTATCAACATATTAATATTCCCTTGATCTAATCTGCTCTCAGCAAGAAATTATTGCCTATATGTTAATGATTTCCAAATCGAGCTTCCTGGCAAGACCTTTTCACTCTGATTACCCTCCTGTATACTAGGTCTCTGGATCTGGATGTCTCAGAGGAGTCTCAAACTTGACACATCACAGATCGACTCTCTCAAAACTCTTCTCCTTCTGTCTGCCTTTGTTGTTGTTGTTAGGTGCCGTCGAGTCGGTATCTGACTCATAGTCAGACCCTTATAGGGTTTTCAATGGCTGAGTGCTTCGGGATTGCCTTGGGAGTGGATTGTCAGGCCCTTCTTCCATTTTATGCGGTGCTGGGAATTGAACTCGGGGCCTCAGAGACTGCAGCGCAGCGCTCTACCCACTGAGCTAAATCCCAGCCCTCTGTCTTCCTTTACTAGTATGCAATAAAAGGACTAATGGGAGAGATGGGAGGGGGAGGATAGAAGAGGTTAGTAGGAAGAGTGGATATGATCAAATCACTGTATAAATATATGGAAGTTCACAGTGAAACACATCAATATATATATAATTAATATGAGTAATTATAATTAAAAAGCTACAAAAGACACTACTCTGGAACATAATCTGTGGCATGTGGTAGATATTTAATAATTGGTAGATAGATGAATGCTGAAGTTTATGCTAGATACTGATTCTACTTTGTTTTGCTCTCCACGAAGATTTAACCATTTAATGGGGAAGATTGTAAAATAACCTTTTATATGTATTTTAGATTTAGCATATCTTTAAAGAGAAATTGATGAGGAAACTCTCTAAGAATTTTTAAATAGTTTTTGGAAATTTTCTTTTACTACATATGTATAAGGGCTGGGATTTAATTTAGTTGGTAGAGCGCTGTGCTGCAGTCTCTGAGGTCCCAAGTTCAATTCCCAGCACCGCAAAAATGGGAGAAGGGCCTGGCAATCCACTCCCATGGCAATCCCGAAACAGTCAGCCATTGAAAACCCTATGAGGGTCGCTATGAGTCGGACACCGACTCGACGGCACCTAACAACAACAACAACATATGTACAAGGACATGGGACTAACATTTATGAAGTACTCTACATTGGGCCATGCCCTGATTAGAAACCTTCATATATATTAGCTCATTTATTCCTCACAATGACCTAAGGTCCAAAGGATCAATATCAATATCCTCATTTTATGGCCAGATAGTTGAAAATCATAGAAATTAGGTATCCAAGTTGAAGGCTACTGAGTTATTAGGTGGCTGCATTAGAATTTGAACCAAGGTTGTTTGAATTTAAAGGCAAAGCCTTGCCCCAGTCTTCATTTATTTTCTGCTGATATTTTCAATTTAACAAGGTTACTGGAATTTTAATTATATCTTTGTGTAGCCTTAAGTGTGCCATTAGTATGTATTAGGCACCCACTCTGTGTTTATACTGGACATTATACTTGTATAAAGAGGCAGAAATCAGTCCTTTGAAAGAGCTTTTGACAGAATTGGCTGCATCACTGAGCATCCTGTTTGATCCATTATGAGTATTGTAGAAAAACATTTTAATCTGCACTGAATCCAGGATTAATGTCTGTAGTAATTCATTTCTTTTATACAATTGTTGCAGTTACATGATCTTAGTCTTTTTGGCATATTAACGACTATATCAAGTAGCGTCAAGAGAGACTTCTATATAGATGGAGCTTTTGAGGCCCTCTTTGAACATGTATACAACTTCATCTGTTAGTAAACAAATCATGATGAGTGAGCGCATTTATCTTGGTCCTTCTATTACATGATTTACATGATTCTTGAGGCCAAGAATGACTCTTTGCATCTGGCACATTGTTGTTCCTTAGTTAATGTTTGTTAAGGATGAAGTAAGAAAGAAAAGATGAAAGGAAGGGAGAAAAATGGAGAAGGAGGGAGGAAAGCATCCTTGGTTTCTATCTCCTAAGCTTATTATTTTGTCAAAGAAGAATATTAAATTTGTCTGAAATGTTTTCATCTTCTAAAGAATGTTTTTCACTACATAACTATACTGTTTTTCTTTTTGACAACGAATTAGGTTTTGTGATAATTTGTTTCAGTAAGCTTCCAGTTACATTTTAAAAATATGTATGAGAGACAGTGCAGTTATACTCTATCTTCTTAATCATCTATGAATTTTTAAAAATGATGGATGTGGGCCTGTGGCCAATTTCTTAGTGTTGTAATAGGTTTATATATTTATTTTTGCATAAACTCATTATTTGTATGCAATACAGTAAATGTGAAAAAGAGAAGTCCTTTAAAGTATACTGTAAATTTTTCATCTGTTGGGGGAAGGTATCTTTTCTTCGTGAGTCATTACTATCTTAATCCTTTGGGTTGCCATTATGAAATTAAAAACTGAGGAGGTTATAAACAACAGAAATTTATTGCTCACAGGCTGCCAAGTCCAAGCTCAAGGTGTTGGCATATTTGATGTTTAGTACAGGCCTTTCCAGTGTCTTCTTACCACCTCAAGCAAAATTGTGCATCTTCATATGGTGAAAGGAGACAAATAAGCTCTTTTCATTCTCTTTTATAGGGGTACTAATCCTGTTCATGAAGCCTCTGCCATCATGATCTAATCATCTGCCAAAGGTTTCACCTCTGAAAACCATCACTTTGGGGGCCAGGATTCTAAAATATAAGCTTTGGGGGGACATATTCAGATCAGAATAATTACTAAAGGAATGTTATATAGCAGAATTTTCTTGTTGTTGAGCCAACTTGTTTCTAGTCACAGCTGTTGTTTTCTTTTAATACTGTCAAAGTGCAAGGCCTGTGTTTCAGAATCTATAATTGTTCTGTAATATAAAATTTTAGCACTATGGAGCTCAGAAATGGTGCATGAAGGATTGGCTTACTTGTTTCTTCTTTCCTCTTCAAAAATGATAGATTGTCTTTATGAGTTACCTATTGGTAGAGAGGTGATGGTTAATAGTAAAATAATAGTAATGATTATGATAAAATAATAATAGCAACACTGAAAACATACAATTTTAGAGACCATGTGATACCTTAAATGTTGTGTCATGACAAAGTGAATAATATAATGATTATATATAGTAAAACATTTGTTTTAAAATATAGTTCACTCAAGAAATGTGATAGTCCAAGGATACAACTAAGATTAAACATCATTTTAAAAATTATGAGTACCAAATTTTGTCTAGAGCCATAGTAATAGGTGAACAGCCATGATAGCCTGCCATCTGATAAAACCATATTGTAGTTGAGGCTTAAAGGCCTAGGTGGTCAAAAAAGACCCATAGAGAAGTAATAAAGTAATAAACACATACATAACTCTAGTAGAGTAAATAAGCAAATGGAAGAACATAAATATAGAATGTTCTGTCTTAGGAACCCGGATGACTTGATGTACAAGTTGGAAAAATTTCAAAACTAGAATCTCTTTCATCTCTTGGCAACATTTCAGAAGAAGGTGCATCTTGACAGTAGCCATATGACTAGGAGATTTCTTTCCTTAAAGAGATTGTTTAAAGTACTCATCCAATGTGATGCTAATGATGTAATATCAGATTCACCTGACTTAAGAATATTTTTACTTATCATTATCATAATGATAACACTGGGTTCTGACACATAGTTTCCTTTGTTCTGCATTTCTAAAAGGGTTATCAATTATGTTAGGCCTCAAGGGTACTCTTAAAGTCCTTCCTTAGGGTACTGAGGACTGCAATTTTCTTTTCTGGTTCCCATAAATCACTGGCACAACAAGATAAATAAGAGGACAGTTATGGTGCTTTTATAGAACTTGGAAAGCCATGTAATATAAAAATGATCTTAGACTCTTAATTTACTTTTTAGATATATAATTATAAGCTCTTTCTCTTATACACCCCAGGTTTATTTCTAATATGTGGACACTAATGGTTGTGAAAAGGATATATTAACAAAAGCATTTATTTAAAAAGTTCCGTTATTTATTTAAAAACATTTACTTCCTGTGCTTTTTGAGGTCTAATGTAACACTTTTTTTTAGGTGACATCACTCATTATTATAATCAGTACATTGTTGTTGTTGTTAGGTGCCGTCGAGTCGGTATCTGACTCATAGTGACCCTTATAGGGTTTTCAGTGGCTGACTGTTTCAGGATTGCCTTGGGAGTGGATTGCCAGGCCCTTTTCCCATTTTTGCGGTGCTGGGAATTGAACTCAGGACCTCAGAGACTGCAGTGCAGTGCTCTACCAACTGAGCTAATCCCAGCATAATCAGTATACACTTATAAAATTCTTACTTCATGGTTATTTAAGTTGCAGAAAATCCTTCAAAGCTAGATATTACAAGTACTTATCCCTTTAGAAATGGTTGTGTGCCAAGTGTCTGGGGGGGGGGTGCATTTGAAAGGCATCTCAGTGTATTGAGGAGAGTATAGAATTTGTAACCAGACATATAGGATAGGAATTCTAGCTTTATTGATTACTGTTGTTGTTGTTGTTTGGTGCTGTCAAGTCCAACTCATTGCGACTCCATATACAGCTGATGAAACACTAACCAACACTGTGCCATGTTTGGCACTATTGTCAGTGCTTCCCTGCTATTCATAGGGTTTTTGATAGCTGATTGTTTTTTAGGGAGTGGGCTGCCAGGTCCTTCTCCCAAGTCTCCAGCACCTGGTGTGCCCAGGTGGTCTCCTGTCCAAGTACTGAACAGGCCTGATCCTGCTTAGCTTCTAAGATCTGACAAGGTCAAACACCAGGCTGGTGACTTATTGATTACTGGTTGTATGGATATTGGTCCAATCACCCAGCTTCCACAAAAACTAGCTTATGGCCAGCTTGTTTCCCTTGTACCTCTACCACTCCTCTACCCATACATTATTTTGTAGAAGGTCCAAGATATCTACCATTCCTTCTGTAAGTATTTCAATCTTTCTCTAATAGATAATTACTTTAAAAAATATTTAACCACAATAATATCATCATACCTAAAAACTGACCTGAATTTCTAAGTAGTATCAAATAGCCAGTGCTGAAACTCTTGCAATTTTCACATACTCAGACACATGCATGCAGAAATGCACACACACACACACACACGCATGCACACACGGATGTCTGGATATGTATATTCATACATATGTTCATACAAACTTATCTACAAACAGATACAGACAATTGTGTTTTGCTTAACAGTGGGATACATTCTGAGAAATGTACCACTATGCAATTTAACAATTGCATAAATATAGAATGTACTTAACTGTGGTAGAGGTCAATCACTTGATATGACCTCTTGATGCAAGCAAGAGACACTGCTGCTGATTTTTAACATGGCATACTGCTTCATAGTCAACTTTAAAAAAATAAGTTGAAATATACTCTAATAATACAAAGTTTTGTATGGTAAGTATGTAAACCAGTAGCATGGATATGATCAAATTTTATGTACTATACATAATTTTACAGCGTATACTTTTATGTGACTGGCAGTACAGTAGTTTTCTTTATACTATTATCACCACAAACATGTAAGTAATGCACTGGACTATGATATTATCATTGTTATGATGTCACTATGTGATAGGAATCTTTTAGCTCCTTCATACTCTTCATACTCTTGCACTCTTTCAGCTCTTTTATACTCTTCAACATTGTTATCCTGCACTGTGTGTGTGTGTGTGTGTGTGTAGTTTTTTTGGAGAAGGATCCAAAGAAGTTCACACATTTATTGGTTCATATGTCACAGATGGGCTGGGATTTAGCTCAGTTGGTAGAGTGCTGCGCTGCAGTCTCTGAGGTTCCTAGTTCAATTCCCAGCACTGCAAAAATGGGAGAAGGGCCTGGCAATCCACTTCCAAGGCAATCCGGAAACAGTCAGCCATTGAAAACCCTATGAGGGTCATTATGAGTCAGATACCGACTCGAAGGCACCTAACAACAATGTCACAGATATTTTTTTTCTCAACATTCCTCCTCCATCTATTCTTTCTTTTTCATTGCAGTTTATCAGTGGAAGAAAAGAAATCAGGGCATGTATTCAGAATTTTCCATGGTCTGGATTTTGCTTATTGAATCTTTGTTAGTTTTAACCTGTTTATTTGTTCGCTGTGTTGGAAAACTGGTAGTTCAAAATCAAAGCTTGATCATACTTAATTCAGTGTTTTTATGCAAGAATACTTCATAAGTAGTTTTTATATTTATATATATATTTATATATATCATATTATATCTACTTGTCTCTCACTCTTGATGTCAGTAGCCATTATAATGCTCATTGACTAAATCAGTTAATTCATGAGGGTTACAAAGTAGTGATATATAAATTCTATGATTCCTTTTTTATTTATCGATTATACTAATTCTCTAAAAAGAAATTCCTCCTTCTCAACTAATTGCCTACTCAGAGGTACATTGTAGGAAAGGTAAAAGGTACTTTATTTATAAATTTTCATATAACAATTGCATTTTTAGTATCTTTCAAAGGTGATTAATATTTTTTAAAAATATGATTATGAATTCATGGATTTAAATGTATTTGGTGTATTTCATTCCATTGCAGATATCCACATTGATGCTCCAACTGCCCTGCATTTGGTCAGTAAGAATATTTTCAAGTGGTGTTATGAGTCTTTTTGAACAAATTGACAAGATGTTTCAAGTGTATCTTATATTTTCCTTCCCCAAATTTATAAATTATTTTCCCAATCAAGCTTGGCTCTTTCTAGTAGGAAATGACTTTTAGAATTACATTCTGGGAACTAAAGTTGCCCATTGCTTTTAGATTTAATGTTACAAAGCATTTCCAGTTTACAGTACTAGAAAATATAACTATTTTTTTTGACTAAGTTTCACTATATAGCCCATGCTGGCCTGGAACTCACTATGTATCAAGGCTGGCTTTTTACTCACAATCCTCCTGCTTTAGCTTCCTGAGCGCTGGGATTACAGATAATGTGCCACTAAGTTCAGCTCAGGAAATAAAAACTTTTAGTGATAAATTTGTTATAAATTCATAATAATACCTTCAGTTCAAGTTTAGATCTATGGAGTTTTAACTTAATTTCTTTGATTTTGTCTATATCTTCTCCCATGCAAGAAATCCTGGTTACCAATGACAATAATCTAATCACTCACTTGTTTTACTTCATAATGTGCATATAACAGTCTATGACAATGTCAACATTATCACCAACAAATGATTACTGAAAACATGTTGGTTAATAGTTTCTCTTTAGTTATATTATCATCTTGATATATAGACTCATTGGTTTCATAATATTTTTAGTTTTTATAACTTATTTCTTTAAATTTTTATTATATAAAATATTTGTGTTAAAGAACAGGGATTATTCAGAGAAGTCTAGCTTTCATCCTTGTCCTCTTTACCTTCCTCTTTTTCTCCCACAATAAGTAACTTTAAATATTTTGATTTACTTTTATTAAAAATATATGAATAAATAATATACTTTTATATATTTATTTCTACTTTCCCTAGATAAGTGATAACATGTTTCTCTCTCTATTTTTTTCTCCATTGATTTTTTCTTCACTTAGTGTTTCTAGAGATACTATCATTATAGTATGTGGAGACATTCCTAAATTCTTTTTATAGATTCTAGTTTATTTACTTAGGCCCCATTGATGGACATTTGGGTTTGTCAAAGAAAAAAAAATAGTTCAAATGATTCAAATAGAGATTAAAGGTTTTATTTGGCTGATGTACATCAGGAAATATATGAAGACTAGGTGATTGCTCCAGCTATATTAGGATTGGAATTTTACAGTAGAACAAGAAGACAGGGGTCCGTGTCCTTGTGGCATGTCCCATGTTGGTTGATGTCTAATTATGCATCTTATGTGGGATCATTGGTACAATCCCCTCCTGGCTATTGTGTGAGCAGTTTTTAAAAGAGCTATTTTGCCATCAATTGCAGTTAGTCAAATTTCAAGGGGGATAGAAATAGCAAACAGAGGTGAAAGGGAAAAGGAGGGTAGGGAAAAAGGGAAATGGAGCAAAGGTTGAAGCAAAGCAAATTGAGGTTCATTTTAACCCATTTATAAGTTATTTCCAATCCTTTACTCTTATTAAATAGTCTTGCAAAAACAAGCTTTCATATTTTTGCTAGTATTGTTATCCAGGAGATGCAGGGAGTGCAGGTCCAGAAACTGGTAGCAAAACCTTGATCCGTGTACTCAGCATATAAAAGAATTTATACCTGATACAGAAGTTATAGTAAAGAATATAGAATAGGTTTATTAAAGACAGTGCCCCTTTAAGGAACAATTATAGGCAAAACGGAGGCATCTGAAGAAGCTTAGGTAGACCTGCAAAGTAACTTGGAAAATTCTGCATTCCCTGGGTGAATCAGTACAAGGATGTTTCTAATCCCCAGGGGAAGGTAAAGAAGCCAGAGAACAGGAGAGTTAAGCAGGATTTTAGAAGGAGAGGTTCCTTGGATAGACAGAGAAGGTGGAGGGTCCAAGAAAAGGGAGAGACGTGCATGTGGTTGCTGAAGAGAGAAGAGCCAAGAGAAAGGAAGAGATAGAGCTTGTGGAAGAAGAAAGTGCCAGGCACCCATTCCCTCTAGTTTATTCAAATTAGGAAATGCCCAGATGGACATCAGCCCTGGGTGTGTGACATGTGACTAGGGTCTTTGTTTTGTAAATGGCTCAAGGGTTGGGTACAGTGTGGAATCCATTCAAAAATGCCCTTCCAAGGTCCTGAGACATATGGCTTTGTTAATCATGGTGGAAATTGCAGGAGCCATTTTCAGTTCCCTTTTCCCCCATATTGCCTGCTAATGCTGAGGCTTGCTACCTAACAGTATTATTTTGGGATTGATTCTAAGAAGTGATATAACTGGATCAGAGGCTAAAAAGACATGCAGTTTTGCTGAATTTTACTCCTTAGAGGTTACCATTTTGCATTAATATCTGCAATATATGGTGTACCATTGTTCTACCAAATTGCAAAAGAATATGCTACCAAATTTCTGGATTTATGCAAATCTTACAAGAGAAAACTAGTGTTTCAGTATAGCTTCAATTTATATTAGATACCTTTTTAAAGAATAGAGATATGTGAATGAAAAATAAACAAAAATGAGAAAAGATGAGAAAAAAGGCTCTAAGAGATGTATTTCTTTGCAGAGGAATCTTTCCAGAAGAATATTCATGATACCAGTTCCAAAACAGCTTGAGAACAGAATTCAGAACATTCTTGTGTGTGTGTATGAGAGAGAGAGAGAGAGAGAGAGAGAGAGAGAGAGAAGGAAAGAATGTGTGAATGTGTGTTGTGTTAAGTTTAAACAACTACCAGCTAAAAATAATCACTTAGCCTAGGTGGCAAAATGTTAAATTCTGCGTTCCCAAGCTGGATCTCCTAATTTAGGGAGTTTGTAAGATGGTAAGGACTAAAGTCAGAGCCATCAGTTAAGAGGCTCTTGGAGTAGTTTTTGTCTTGGTGGTGAGAAACTAAAGTAATGTGATATTATTGGAAAAGAAAAAGAAGAGAAAAGAAAAGATAGAGTCTGTGGTAGATTATGAGGGGTGAGGAAGCTGAGGGATATTTTTATGGTTTGAAGACTTGAAGACTTATGAGATTATTACATTTTGAAAGTAATGAGGGAAATATATTGATTTTGGACATGGTAATTTGGAGATAACAGTGTAGCATCTAGGTGGCAACATCTACCAGGAAACTGGAAATTTGTTGGTAGATATCAAGAAAGATTGTTGTTGTTGTTGTTTGGTGCCATTGAGTTGTGTCCGACTTATAGCGACCCTCATAGGGTTTTCAATGGCTGACTGTTTTGGGATTGCCTGGGGAGTAGATTGCCAAGTCCTTCTCCCATTTTTGCAGTGCTGGGAATCAAACTTGGGACCTCAAAGACTGCAGCACAGCGCTCTACCAACTAAGCTAAATCCCAGCCCAAGAAAGATTAGGGCTGAAGATATTATTATCTGTATATTGATATTATTTGGGAATACATGTGTTCTTTGAAGGTCAGAGTACAGAGATTCAAGGGTTGAGCTTTGGAAAAATCTCATGCTTTGGGTACATGAGGAAGGAGGGAAAGAGTAAACACAGGAGTAAGTAGTCAGAGAGGTAGTGGTTGGCTTAGCATGGTGTTGTTCAGGGTAAAGGACAATATAGGCAATGGTGTTAAAGGTAACAGAGAGCTAAAATGTGTGTGTGTGTGTAATATATGTACATGTACATATATTTATGGTTCTGGGAATCAAACCCAGGGCCTTGTGCATGCTTGGCAAAGACTCTACCACAAAGCTATACTCCTAGCCCATATAATGATTTTTTTATGACAATAATTCATCAAAACTTTAAAGAACTTTTTCCCTAAGATACTAGATATATAGTGTTAGCCTAGCAAAGGGACTTGCATCCTGATTTCAGCTCTGCCACTAACCAGCTTTGTAACCTTGGGCAAATCATTTAACTTCTCTAGGCTTCATTTGTAAAAGGGGTTGTTGAAGGAGGAGAGTGTAGGACAACTCCACTAATTACTAGCTATTGTCTATTGAGCCTTTTGTGTCAGGCCTTGTAACAATTGCTTTATACCTGTTCTTTCTTTTATGTGATCTTTCATGTTCTTTCTATCTAAAAATTTTGTAATTTATTCTGGAATGTATCAGAAGTATTAATAATCGAGAGCTGCTCTCAATTAACAAAGATTATGTATGGAAAAATTTGTACTTCCATTAATAGCTGTGTGGATTAAAAATAATATTGGTAATTATCTTAAATCTTGAGTGATTCATGTGTGTTAATATCTAAGACTTGAACTCTGACTAGATTTAAAATTTCAAATATCCAGTGGAAATGTTGTTGTTGTTAGGTGCCATCGAGTCAGTATCTGACTCACAGCGACCCTCATAGGGTTTTCAATGGCTGACTGTTTCAGGATTGCCTTGGGAGTGGATTGCCAGGTCCTTCTCCCATTTTTGTGGTGCTGGGAACCAAACTCAGGACCTCAGAGACTGTAGCACAGTGCTCTGCCAACTGAGCTAAATCCCAACCCTCCAGTGGAAATAGCACTTATATTTTTATGTATATTTCTTCTGCTAAAGACAGATATGTTCATTAAGAATCTAAGTGAAACAGTTCTTTAATGAAACTCAATGTGTTAGTAAGGCTGCCTGGCTTTTGTTGGCACAAAGATGTCCTGAGAATAAAAATTTGCAAGAAATAAGATAGATTTTCTCATGTTCAGGGTCCGGGGGGAGGGGGGAATTGTTGAGAAACTAAGTGAATCTTTGGCTGCCCTTCAAAACCCTCAAGTTTACCAAATCGCAGATCAATGGACTCAGCTTTTACTAAAACTTCTGAGAGCTTTATACAGAAGAATCCATGGCATAAGCACAGATGTTCTTTGAATCATACTTGTGAAAACAAATCAAATACTAGATTTCTTGTCCTACTCTCTTTGATTGCCTGAAATAAGACTATTCATAACATTTTCATTTTCTCTGTTTTCCAAAAATAAATTAGATCTCAGCTATGATTATGGAAGGATCTGCTGAAGTGAAAAATTCTTTTAATGAAGTCTGGCAAGAGTTAAAATGCACTTTTTTTTCTTATTTCTCCCTGTCCCCCAATCTTTGTGCTTTTAATGTAGCCATCAAAAAATATGACATGTTAATATAAATGTTTTTTGCTAATGGCCTTTTTTTCACTTTGTCCAGTTTTTTTAAGATCCATTGCAGTTATGATAAGCCCACAGAGGACTTACATTACTTTGAAGACAAATTGGTATATCTGCCATATTTAAATAACAGCCTCTCTCTAAAAGCATCTGTCTTAGAATGCAGATTTTACAAATGAAAGAGGACATTCTGCATGCTTTTACATTTTTGTGACTATTCTTTTGGTTTCAAGGAATCTTCTTTAAATAGGTAAAATACCTCCCTGAAAATGGAAAGGAAGGTCAAAGAAAAAATGAAAACCACTTGCCTTAGCCACCGTGGGAGACAGCAACAAGACAAGTGAGAACAATGGTTGCTTCTGGCCCAAACAATAAGGAGTTGAGAACAAAAATAATTCTTTTAAACAGCTGTGCTATCCTAGTAACAACACCCCAAATTGCTCTTAGCTGTTATGAAGATAAAATGGATAATTGTGGCCAGATAAAAAGCTCAGCTCCTAAGAACAAAGAAAAATTGTGAATTCTTGCTTCCTTTTCATATTTGGAAATTGTTTTCTAGAATTGAAGCTCATTTCTACTGGTTTTCAAAGGAAGTGTAACACTGAACATACTCCTTCATATTTCTCAGGAAAGAGTGGTTAGTCATATGTTATTACCTTTAGAGACAAGCAGGGAGATACAGAATTTGGGTTGTTGTTAGGTGCCATCCAATTGAGTCGGACCCTATGCAGGGTGCCTGGCAGAAAATCATGTTTGTGTTCAGATCTCTGCACTATTGTCTGCACTAACTTCCATTACTGGCTCTGTATTCTAAGCTTCTATGCATGTGCAACATTTTAATTTGATTAGACTACTCTGCATTCCCCAAACATCCTTTATTTCCACTCCTTTGTGCTTTGTTCATAGCATCTTCTACTTGCAGTGTCACTTTCCTTCATGTCTGTGTTTGCAAAGATCTTCCCCATCCTTCAGACTTTGGATGACATTTCTTCTATGAACTCCAGAAGTTCTGAAGCAGAAGCTGGACATTTTTTATTTTCATAGAATACCACGTAGATATATTCATATGTTGTTGTTGTTAGGTGCCGTCAAGTCGGTATCCTACTCATAGCGACCCTCTGTACAACAGGGGAAACACTATTGTCAGTGCTTCTCTGCTGTTCATTGGGTTTTCAATGGCAGATTGATTTTTGGGAGGGGTTTGCCAGGTCCTTCTCCCAAGCCTACAGCTTCTGGTGTTCCCAGGCGGTCTCCCATCCAGGTACTAACCAGGCCGGACCCTGCTTAGCTTCCGAGATCTGA
>VMDO01012420.1:0-10092 GCA_007922755.1 Pedetes capensis | reverse complement strand
TATATTCATATAGTAGATACCAAATTCTTAGTGGTCTTTTGTTGATCTAAATTCCTTTCAAATGATAAGATTTCATTATTTGATGTCATAAATCAAGAGGAGTCTCAATGAAATGAATGAGGCAAAGTTGATGGGAGCTAAAGAAGGGTGAGATAGATTGCGTTTCTGGGCCTAAATTTCACCAAGGATACTCTTAGAGAAATGAATTAAAAATGAATTCATCCTCCAGGCCAGAAAACCTCTCCACCAAGGTAGATGAGAAGGAAAAGTTTTATTATTGAATAAGCATTAAACCCCACATTGATGTGTATCACAGGCCATCTGCCAAGAGATTGGGAAGATGGAAAGAAATCTCACTTTTTTATCTGGCTAAGTGGGTACAACCCATTTCATACATGTTTTCAAGACAAACAAGTTGTCCTTAAGTTAGAAGTCTTCATAGCATCATTTGCCATACATTTTTAATCCTAAGTGTACCTGGCAATTGGAATAATCACCTGTGTTAGCTAATTGGCTTTATCTGAATGAAAGAGGAACTTTTCACATCTTGATGTTAATAGTTTTACAATTTACAGTTGAGGAGCTTGCCCAAGTTAGGCTCCTATTCTCCTGCATAAGCTGGGAAAGAAGGGCTCTCTCTTCCTTGAAGTTTACTTACCGAGAGAATGTTTCTAGGTCTTTGAAAACACATCCTTGGTCTTAAAACTAGCAAGAAGCTTATGTAACTTTAAAAAGGATTTACATACATTTCAAAGAGAGACTTATAATTACAAGTTTTCTTATGAAAATACTTGAAGAAAAGGGACACTTGGTGTGAAGTGTTTCTTCTCTTATTTGTACAGGGAGAATTAAACCTTTTAAATTTGCATTTGCCCTTGCAATACCTCCCCAAAAACAGCAATACTAGTTTTAGACCCTTCTCACAGGTGAATGGCTGATTGTTTTTGGGGAGTGGGTTTCCGGGTCTTTCTCCCAAGCCTACGGCACCTGGTGTTCCTAGGCAATCTCCCATCCAAGTACTAATCATGTCTGACCCTGCTTGGCTTCCGAGATCTGACGGGATTTAGCTCAGATGGTAGAGCACAGCTTTGCAGTCTCTGAGGTCCCAAGTTCAATTCCCAGCACCCCCAAAATGGGAGAAGGATGTCGCAATCCACTCCTGTGGCAATCCACTCCTGTGCAATCCACTCCCAAGGCAGTCCCGAAACAATCAGCCATTGAAAACCCTATGAGAGTCACTATGATTTGGACATGACTCGATGGCACCCAACAACAACAACAGTACATGTGAATAAGGAACACAAGAATTGGTCAATGTCACATTTATAGGAGATAGACTTGCCTCCATGTCCATGAGTACTTACAGCTGATTATATTGAGGAAGTTGGAAATTTGCATTAAGAGTATCTTTGTCTTATGACACATTGCTTTCTGTGATATATTGAAGTTATAAGTGTACCTCATCTCCTTCACATGACTTGGAGTGCTTGGGTGGCAGGCAAAAATTTACTAATTATTTTTGAACTCCTTCATGTTCAGCAAAATTTTTCAATACTTACTGTAACTCAGGCACTGTGCTAAGGGCTACGAGTATAAAGATGAATATGGAAAGATCACAGTTCATTAGGACAAACCAAGCAATTGTAATGTAACTGGCCAAAGCTTTTAATAGAAGTATGAACAAAATGTTCCAAGAGCTCAAAGGAGGTAGTGAGTAACTACCCAGAAGATTCTGGAAAGCTTCTATTAGGAGGCAACATTGGCCCTTGGTAGAAATCTCTCCTATCAGCTGCCTTGATGTACACCCATATTTTTTGTACTTAATCATCTGTTGGGATCATAGAGCTATTAGGGGGAGAAAAAAGGCCAACAAGGGCATGTCTAGTGGGAGAAAGGACAGTTTCATGATCGGGTTCCCAGGAAATTTATCAAAAGGGAATTCAAATATATTTTTCCCCACTACCTTATGAGCTTTCTAAAACCATGAAATTGTATGGGACCTGGCACACAGTTGATATTTAGTCTGCATTTTTTGAGCTGAATGACATGGATGAGGGAGGGAGGAAAGGCTTAAAAACATAAGCACCAGGTGCAGGGCACTGAAGGAGTACAGAAATATGCATCTCATGGGGAGCCCAGAATCAGCATATAGTCTCCTTTACTACTTTATTTTGATTGCACTGAACTAAGTCTAACATCTGGGACTTGTTGAAAAATGCCAGTGTATTATTTAGATTATGCCATAAAAATATTTGTTGTGGATTTCCATTAAAACAACTTGGAGCTTTGACACTCAAAGGAACAGACTATTCCTTTTAGAAGTTTTTTGAGTTGTAATTCTTAAACAGGGGAAAAACATCCTATAAGACACTTAAGTACTTTATGATGCTCAGTAATTTAGCAAAGTCTACTCAGTTTATGGTAGCAGTTCTTCTGGAATGATAGCGCAGACATTTTTTATTAATGGCTATTACATTGAATGTTAGTTTCTTCAGAATTATTAAAATCTTTTGGTTAGTTATTTGTTTTTGTTTTATTCTCTCCCACATCCACCTTTTGGCAAGTGATTAACTATAGCATTGCATGAGGCAATACTTTATGGAAACAACTTGAGCTTTTAGAAAATGTCTTTTAGTCACATCTAACACATTTACAGAAACAGAAGAGTTCTTTAGTGCCACGTCAAGTTACAACAGGGGACAGGAACAAGTTATATTTCTTCTATTATGAGTCTTTTGATGGCCTAAATTTAATGATGTTTTACAACTCTGTGTTGAACTAAGAATTCAGTTATCATAGGAAATAGAAATACTACTTGATTTGATTATTATATGTTGTTTACATGTATTATATCCCATAAACATGTACAATTAAAATAATATCAATAATAGTGATAACAAGTCAGTTATCATATGTATAATAAAGTTACTACCATTTCCTTCTAAACTATTTTCTAGGCTATCTCTTAGTTCTGTTCTGTTTTGTTTAAACTAGAGTATTTCTAGTAAATTTCCTTTTCTATTCTTCATGTGAGTTGAAGAAAGAACTGGATGCTTCTTCCGATGGCTGCTCCTTATAATTTGTATTAGGTCTTGAGACCTTATAAGTATGTGGAGCTTATTTAAATGATGGAGACAATTCAGCAGATTAATACCCTCTTTTGCTTTTAACTAGATACCTTACTTTTATCATTCTGTCTTAGAAACTAAAGGTAGAGGTGGGAATAGATACCTTCTTTAAAAATAAAAAAAGCTTGTCCAAAACAAGACCAGTTATATTTTGACAACTATCTCTTAATAACTGTGGGGCACACGCCTCCCAATCCGTCCTGGAGGTTCGGATGGGTGGAGCCGCCGCGCACACAGATACTAAACACAGTTCACTCAGGACCCTCAGGTGAGGGGCGCAGATTCCTGCAGCCCTTGGGATCCCGGCGGAGACGGGAGAAAGGAAAAGCCTCACACACTTTTGCCTTCCAGGAGCAAACACCTGTGTTGGTCATCTCGGTGGTCATGAGGAGACAGCTGTTGCTTTGTTGGTGATCAGACAGAGAGGAGGTTCTTTTCCTTGTTGATGATTGCGATGGGAGAGCATTCTTTCCTCACCAAAATTCCAGGGGAGAGCAGCGGGAGAGGCGTTTCCTCATTGGTGGTCCGGGCAGGAACAGGTGAGAAGGTGAAAAAAGGGGTGCCAAAGCAGCTCTTAATGTAGCTCTCCCATGGAATGGCCTGAGCCAATCAGCTTTCAGTCCAATTGTCCAATTAGGAAGGGTTTTGTACAAACGTGCAACCAAGTTACTTTCATTTTCCCTAGATTTCTAACTTATAAACCAGATATTCAAATGCCATTTTCCCAGTTTCGGAGTTTTTGCCAATTTCCTCCCAATTTTTCCCTACAGTAACTAGGCCAAGTAGGTAGGAATTTAATTAAAACAGTGCAGAGACCCATCTAAGATGTGAGATGTAGATGTAAGGGGACATAGCTGTTTGAGTCCTTGGTCCAAGGAATTTAGTATGTGGGTCTGAGAAGACTTACTTTACACTGTTTCCATGGAGAAATGACAATGTCTGGAAAAATATCTTCTTATATACTCATAAATCATGAAGAAATCACCAGGAGAATGTCTGGGACAGGTTTTTAGCTGTTTTCTTGAGGTATTTATAATCTTTCCCTCCATAGACTAGTACTAATAGAATCTGGTTTAATGAAATGTTGTATGAGGAAGAATTATATTTATGAATTAAGACTATGAATTAAGATTTATATATAATTATATTTATGATTTGAGAAACTACCTATTATGTATACCTATATGCAGCAGTTTAGTCATTTGCAAGTATTTTCTTCTTACGTTGTAATATTTAAAGACTAAATGCAAATAAAATTTGAATTAATATAACTTATCAAATAAATATTGAGATCTACTATTTGTCAGGTTCTATCTCTAGACTGGTCTGCAGCTGTACCATTGTGGTGTCTGTTCTCATCAGATCTTGGAAACTAAGCAGAGTCGGACCTGATTAGTCAGACCTGGGAACACCAGGTGTTGTAGGCTTGGGAGAAGGACCCAGCAACCCACTCCTGAAAAACAATCTGCCATTGAAAAGCCTATGAATAGCAGAGAAGCACTGACAATGGTGTTTCTCCTGTTGTACATAGGGTCGCTATGAGTCAGGCTAACAACATCTGTAGATTACACTAAGTATAGAAATGCTGATTGTAGTTTAAATAATTTATTTAGGATAAAACATAAATACATATATTGATTTTTTTCTTCAAACATGTTTCTAGGGAACATGAGTTTGCCCTATATGACTATCAGAGCCACATAAAAATGAGAATGTCCCCCCACCATGCAATTTTCATTCTACAGATATATAAAGAGAGCACTTACTTTGGATGAACCCTATTTTAGCTATTGGGGATAAGGCAGACAGTACTCCTGCTTATAAATGTTGGTAGGGTGCAAGGTAATAAGACTTGCTGTATCCATTATGCAAGTATTATATCACTTTTGGCTATACTTTCATTAAGTTGCATATTTTATAGAAGTATATAAACTAAATAAAGAAAGAAAAACAGGAATTTTAATTAATATATAATAAAAATCATGCAATAATGTTATATTCTCATTAAATTTTTTCTTTCCTTTCTCCTATTTTTCCCATATATTCATATAGTTGCATCATATATTTTGAGATTTTCCTCTCCCTTTTCTTCTCTACTCTATTTCCTCTCCATTTCCCCCTTCCCCTGCCTCTCCTCCTATCTGCTGATCCCTTCCACCTTCTTTCTACTCTGCTTATATTTTCGCTTCTTAGATAAGTACTATTGGAACATATATATTCTACACTAGCAGAAAGACATAGAAAAATGAGATATGTCAGATGTCAGGTAATGATAAGTGCTACAAAGAAATAAAGCTATGGAGTTGGTGAGTGGTTATTTCAGTGTAGGAAGGGCTGGAGGATGTCATCTCTTTTCATCAGGATAGTCAGAGAAGTTCTCTGTTGGGAGGTGACATTTGAGCCAGCACCAGAATAACCAGAAGGAGACAAATACATGGGAAAGTGAGGAGGGGACAGTAAGTGCAAAAGCCGTATGATGGAAATGAACTGGTGTGACTCAGTGAGGAAGAGGCATAATGTGGGATTCAGGCTTGATGGCAGAGGGGCTTGTCAGCCATAATAAGGTTTGGATGTAGATAAAGTGTTTTCAGATATTTTTCAAACAACCTGCTTTACAATATCACTGACTACTCCAACCCATACATGTTCAAATTGCATTTTAATGTCCATATATGCTCTGATATTCAATAAAAATGAGATTACTGTGGCAACTGCTTTTTTACAGTGCACTCTAATTATATTGTCACTGAGACAGAATATTTTCCTACTTTCTTCTTTCCTGAATTGACTTTTTTTAATTAAAAAAAATCATGCCTTTTCCAAACCATTTTCTGGTATATGAAAAAATTCTTAGACTTCTTAAAAGAAAAAATAAAACAAGTTTATTATATAGTCTTTGATATTGATAAATTTTTAACATTTTTATCCTTAATATTTTTATAGTTGACTCTCCTTTATTTATTTTTCAAAGTAGAGCATAATACTTCAAGACATTTTAATTCACAGACTGCATAATTAACATCTAATTCTGACATATGTAAGTGAGGTCCAAGGGTGTAGATCCCACATTTTTAAACAAAAAAAATGAGTGAACAAAGGTAAATTATGTAATTAAAAATAAAGAAGGAAATAAAATGTTAATATTTGCCTTAATATTATAGACTATTTAAAATCATGTTTTTAATTTATATTGTCTAAAATACGCAATGAAGAGAAATTCATCCCTTTTAATTGCTTCTGATATGTGTGTGTATGTGTACATGTGTAACCTAAGGTACTTACATGTTAGGTAATATTTCTATGCATTTGAAAATTTTAAAAATATGTTTTATCTCAAAGTCCTTTTCCATAATATTACATATACATGAAGATAGTATAATGTGTATAGCACTTAGTAAAAATCAACTTTGTTAGCTTTATGATTAACAGAACACTTTCAAATAGGTAATCCTTAACACCAAGTCTGTAAACGAATATCGACACAGACACTGTGAGTTGCCTATTCATTTTCATTCTTTTCTTTACTGACATAACCCTAATTTTGGCTGGGCTGGAAATGTGTCTAGCTTTAAAAACTTACATCTTCTAATTTCCCTTACTACCAGAGGTGGCTTATGACATAATTCTGGTGAATGAGCTAAAAGTAGAAGTCTTACCTGGTTCTAGAAAGCTTTGTCTGTTTCAATCAAGCCTTTGCTCCATTCTTATGCTTCCTCCTTTCTTCCTTATGTCACAGACACAGTGCTTGAGCTGTTAGATTTCTAAAGACCACAGGGAAAGGTCAAGAGAATGCTAGTGATGACAGTTGTGGCATCCTTAAACCAAATCAACTCCAGGAACACCTTATGCCTGAATTTATTGTATGAAAACAGATAAACCCCACTTTTGTTTATCTGCAGGCAGTTCATTATTAATCAAAACATATTATTTGTATCTCATATTAGAATTTTCAGTGATTTGACTTGTAGCATACAGACCATAAGTGCTAGTCTTTGAGAATTGAACATGTCTTTTTATTCTGCATCTTATTCTCCTTTTCACTGTACTACATTAATTTCTTTCCATTACATAATTCATTTAACATTTTGATTGAATATTCCTATTATTGTTCTTCTCATAAATCTTGTCTACTTAGATTGGAACAATTTCAAGGAGGGACTAAGCTGCTTCTTCGTTTGTATTTCACAAATTACCTGATACAATAATGTGACCGGTCAGGAATCAGTGTGCCAAACACATGCCAGAGGAAACAGGTAAATCCTCTTTTGTTGTAGTAACTACCTTGCTTTGGACTACTACCACCAGCTATATCTCAGAAGAACCATCGCTGACTGTTCTGTCTTCAAATACCAGATTTCTAATTTCAATTGTGGAAATTGTATGCATTCATTAAAAAAGTTCTTGAGTTCTTTTTTTGTCAATAGCTGGGTGAGGTGGAATCTGAGAGTCTAATAGTATATGCAGTTAGCATCCTTCTTTTCGTCATTCTAGACATCAACATATCATAACACTTTGACATTTTTTGCCCTATAGCAAGGGTTCAACATAATTTTTGAGATTGATTAAAATTAAAACATGCATATTTCTGGAGAACTGGCTGTATTGTTGTAATATAATTTGACACTTCAATGGCTTTTAAATCTATGTCTGTAGAGCCACAATTATGCTGGTGATTTAGGCAAAAGCAATTACCCATGTAAGTAGCTGCAGCTGTGTACAACTAGGCTAAAATTATTCACTGCCCTCATCAGAGCTCTATGCCTCACTTCTATGGGAGAGTGACCCTGAGTTTCAGAATAGCATAACACAGATCTTTAAACATGAGATGAATTAACATACAAAGGAGAACATTATTAGAATGTTCTTGTCTATTCTTCAGTTCCATATTAAGCAATTTTGGGCCCTAAGACTCCAGAGAATTTGGGACCCCCGTTATACCAGATAGTCAACCCCAAAACAAATAAAATCTCTAAATGGAAGAATAATTCATCATATTTTAGTGGTATCATTTAGGTCAAGAGTGAATTCTTGAGTTTAGGTGCTTCATCTTCCCCAGGAATCTTTCTACTGCTACATTGCTTTATCTGTGTAAGGAACTGATGCCATTTCACACTTCTCCCAATAGTTTGCAGGAAATCATATCTATTTTAATTTTTCTCTACATTGTTCACTGTGCATACAAAATAGTATCCAAGTATGTGAATGTAATTAAAAAATGCTCTGTAATGAATGTGGTAGGAAAATCCTTCTAGACATCATCATTTTCTCCCTTCAGATACAGTTGACTGCAGTGTAAGGAGTCTTGCACATTTTCCAAAGCAATATTATTCTGTTGTGTGTTTTATGGATTGGCCTGCTGTTCCAGAGGGATGCACTAAATCAGAAATGTCTGCTTTATTGAAAATATTTTGCTCTACAGCCTTACATTGTGTTTCCTATTCCTCTATAGAACCATAAACATCTAAAGGCTAGCATTATTTTGTTTCAGTAGTTCACTGGTAACTGTATCAGATAACTAAATATAGCATAAGTGAAGAATTTATTTCTTGAGTCTTGTTAGTATTCCTGACCTCATAAATGTACTTCTCTAAATAATATTCTATTCTAATGTATGGTATAGAAACCCTTTTTGGGCAAAAGAATGTGTAAAAATAGAGATTTCTATTTTGTGTACAATATATACAAATCTGGAGAAGAAAGAAATGAGCTTACTAACCTTTTTCTGGGTAGAAAAGTAGAAAAATTATAGTAGAAAGAGTAAATAGCAAGAGAATTTTGCTCTTAGTGCCTTTATTGGTTAGCTTGCTTGTTGCTGTGAACAAATATTTGACAGAAACAACTGAAGTAGAGGAACTACTTGAACTAACTATATAAGCATCAGATATTGCTTATGGACCATATGTATTGTCATTCTGAGCATTCTTTGCATTTAAAATTTAGAAGACTGTCCTCTTTATGGAGAATATATTTTTGGCTTCTCTGCCACTGACAATATCTAGGAATATTATCTTCTGCTGCAGAGGACTTTCAACTAAGGTCTCAACCAGGGGTTCCTGACCTTTTTGGCACAAGGGAAATTTTTTTCACAGACTGGAGTTGGGGGGATGCTGATCTGATAGGAAATGTAGCTCAGGTGGTAATGTGAGGAATGGAGAGTAGCTATAAATACAGATGTAATACAGATGGTACTAGTCCACAGCCAGACAGTTGAGGACCCCTGGTCTAAATGGTAAAAGGTTATCAAGAGGAATACACCAATGGATAGTGGCAGTTGCTGTGGACCGCTTTCAGCACTGGCTGGATTCTGCACCATAGTAGGGAGCCCAAACAAAAAACGTAGATACTGATTGGCACCTTGGATTGATCTTGTTTTGGTCCACTTGTTATATTTGGAAAGGATGAAAAGATTACCTTTCCTGCCTAAAAGAGCGAAATCAGTCTTTATCTCAAGGGACCTCTTGGATTCCCTTTGGTATTAGATTTTGGGCATAGTTGAAGCCACAAATTGTTGTTGTTGTTGTTAGGTGCCGTCCAGTCGAGTCTGACTCATAGCGACCCTCTGTACAGCAGATCGAAACACATGCCGATTCTGTGCCAGGCAAACGATCTTATTTATGTTTAAGCACATTGTTGAAGACACTGTGTCAATCCATCTGGTGGAGGGTTTTCCTCTTTTGTGTTGACCTGCCACTCTCCCAAACATGATGTCCTTCTCCAGGGATTGATCTCTCCTGACTATATGTCCGAAATATCTAAGATGCAGTCTGGCCATTCTTGCTTCCAAGGAGCACTCTGGTTGCACTTCTTCTAGGACAGATTTGTTGGTTCTTTTGGCAGTCCATGGTATATTCAATAGACGTCTCCAGCACCACAATTCAAAAGCATCAATTCTTTTTCTGTCTCCCTTGTTCAATGTCCAGCTTTCACAACCATATGATGTGACTGAAAATACCATGGCATGAGT
>VMDO01012419.1:0-62270 GCA_007922755.1 Pedetes capensis | reverse complement strand
TAGGCTGCTAAAATCATTGTTGTTGTTAGGTGCCGTCGAGTCGAGTCCGACTCATAGCGACCCTATGTATAGAAGATCGAAACACTTGCCGATTCTGTGCCAGGCAAACGATCTTATTTATGTTTAAGCTCACCGTGTCAATCCATCTGGTAAAGAGATTTCCTCTTTTGCATTGAACTGCCGCTCTTCCAAACATGATGTCCTTCTCCAGGGATTGATCTCTCCTGACTACATGTCCAAAATATGTAAGACGCAATTGGCCATTCTTGCTTCCAAGGAGCACTCTGGTTTTACTTCTTCTAGGACAGATTTGTTGGTTCTTTGGGCAGTCCATGGTATATTCAATAGACATCTCCAGCACCACAATTCAAAAGCATCAATTCTTTTTCTGTCTCTCTTGTTCATTGTCCAGCTTTCACAACCATATGATGCCACTGAAAATACCATGGCATGAGTCAGACGCACCTTCGTCTTCAATGTGACATCTTTGCTTTTCAATACTCTAAAGAGATCTTTTGCCACAGCTTTTCCTAGAGCAATGCGTCTTTTGATTTCTTGACTGCTGCTTCCATGGGTGTTGATTGTAGAGCAAGGAAAGCAAAATCTTGGACGACCTCAATCTTTCCTCCATTTATTGTGAAGTTGCGTGCTGACCCAGTCTAAGGATTTTTGTTTTGTTGATGTTTAGTAGTAACCCATATTGAAGGCTATGATCTTTGATCTTCATCAGTAAATGTTTTAAATCCTCTTCACTTTCAGCAAGCAAAGTGGTGTCATCTGCATAACACAGCTTGTTAATGAGTCTTCCTCCAATCTTGATGCCACGTTCTTCCTCATAAAGTCCAGCTTCTCCGATTATTTGCTCAGCATATAAATTGAAGAGATAGGGTGAAAGTATACAGCCCTGACGCACACCTTTCTCAACTTTAAACCACTCAGTGTTTCCTTGTTCTAGTCGAACAACTGCCTCCTGGTTCATGTACAGATTTCTCATGAGCACAATTAGGTGTCCTGGTACTCCCATTTTCTGAAGTTGTTATCCATAATTTGTTATGATCCACACAATCAAATGCTTTTGCATAGTCAATAAAACATAGATAGATATCTCCCTGATATTCTCTGCTTTCAGCTAATATCCACCTGACATCAGCAATGATGTCCCTAGTTCCCCGCCCTCTTCTGAATCCCGCTTGATTTTCCGGTAATTCCCTGTCTATGTATTGCTGCTGTTGCTTCTGAATGATCTTTAGTAGAATTTTGCTGGTGTGCGATATTAATGATATTGTCCGATAGTTTCCACATTCAGTTGGATACCCTTTTTTGGGAATAGGCACAAATATGGATCTCTTCCAGTCAGTTGGCCAAGTAGCTGTTTTCCAAATCTGTTGGCATAAACATGTTAACACCTCCAGTGCTGCATCTGTTTGTTGAAACATCTCTATTGGTATCCCATCAATTCCTGGAGCCTTGTGTTTCACCAGTTCTTTCAAGGAAGCTTCCACTTTGTCCTTCAACACCATGGGTTCCTCTTCATATGCAACCTCTTGGAATGGTTGGTCATCTACCAATTCTTTCTTGTATAATGACTCTGTGTATTCTTCCCATCTTCTTTTGATATTTCCTGCATCATTTAATATTTTCCCTGTGGAATCTTTCACTACTGCCACTCGAGGCTTGAATTTTTTCTTCACTTCCTTAAGCTTGAGAAACACAGAGCGCATTCTGCCCTTTTGATTTTCTGCCTCCAGCACCTTGCACATGTCATTATAATATTTGTTTCTGTCTTCTCCAGCTGCCTTCTGAAATCTTCTGTTTAGTTCCTTAACTTCATCATGTCTTCCTTTTACATTAGCTGCTGGACGTTCAAGGGCAAGTTCTACTGTCTCTTTTGACATGTAATTTGGTCTTTTCTTTTTATCTTGTCTTTTTAATAACCTTTTGCTTTCTTCTTGAATGATGTCTTTTATGTCATGTCACAACTCTTCTGGTCTCCTATCATTTGTGTCTAATGCATTAAACCTATTTTTGAGGTGGTCTCTGAACTCAGGTGGGATATACTCAAGGTCATACCGTGGCTCTCGTACACTTGTTCTAATTCTCTTTAGCTTCAGTTTGAACTTGCATATGAGAAGTCGATGGTCTGATCCACAGTCAGCACCTGGTCTTGTTTTGACATTTTGTACAGAGTTTTTCCATCGTCTCTTTCCACATATGTAGTCAATTTGATTCCTGTATGTTCCATCTGGTGAATAGTCTCTGTTTATGATGTTGAAAAAATGTATTTGCAATGAAAAGGTCATTGGCCTGACAAAATTCTATCATGCGATCTCCAGCTTTGTTTCTGTCACCAAGACCGTATTTCCCAACTACTGAGCCTTCTTCTTTGTTTCCAACCTTTGCATTCCAGTCACCAGTGATTATCAGTATGTCTTGATTGCATGTTTGATCTAGTTCAGATTGCAGAAGCTTTTAGAGGTCTTCCCTTTCTTCATTTGTGGCCTTGGTGGTGGGTGCATAAATTTGAATAATAGTCATATTAACTGGCCTTCCTTGTAGGCGTATGGATATTATTCTATCACTGACAACATTGTATTCCATGACAGATCTTGAAATGTCTGTTTTGATGATGAATGCAACCCCATTTCTCTTTAATTTATCATTCCCAGCATAGTAGACCATATGATTATCTGACTCAAAATGGCCTATGCCAGTCCATTTGAGCTCACTGATGCCTAGAATGTCAATGTTTATGCGCTCCATTTCTCTTTTAACGATTTCTAATTTTCCTAGATCCATACTATGTACATTCCATGTTCCAATTGTTAATGGATGTTTCCAGTTGTTTCTCCTCATTTTGAGTCATGCCACATTAGCAAGTTGAGCACCCTGGGGCTTTACTCCATTTCCATCATCACGGTAGACTCTATTTGGAGGAGGCAACTCTTCCCCAGTAGTCTTTTGAGTGCCTTCCAACCTGGGGGGCTCATTTTCTGGCACTATATCTGACAGTGTCTCTTTGCTATTCATAGGGTTTCCAGTGGCTAGTTGTTTCGGGAGTGGCTCGCCAGGTCCTACTCCCTAGTCTGTCTTAGTCTAGAAGCTCAGCTGAAAACCTGTCCACCATGGGTAACCTTGCTCATGTCCGAGGTTACAATGGCAGGGCTCTCAGCCTCATCGCAACATGCAAGCCCTCACAGTGCGGCAAACTGACAGACGTGTGGGGGCTCTGATGGTAAAATAATTAATACAAGGACACATATATAGCATAAGAAAAGGAGAAGGAGACTAGAAAGAAGGAAGAGAGTAAAACAAGAAAGGAAGAAAAAATAAAAATAAAAAAAGAAAATAAAAAACCTCATGCATACATGCTCCCACCCACGTATAAAATCGCTTGTGGTCAGGTGCGGTGGTATACACCTGCAATCCCAGTGGCTTGGGGGGCAGAGGCAGGAGGATCCCAAGCCCAAGATCACAGGCAGCCTGCACAACCCAGCGAGATCCTGTCTCAAAAAGTAAAAAAAATATGGGCTGGGGGCGCAGCGCGGTGGTCCAGCACCTACAAAGCGAATAGGCGCAAGACCCTGGTTTCAAACCCCCGTACAAAACAACAAAAACAAATAACAACAACAAAAACAACAACAAACCCAAGAAACAAAAAACAAAATCAAAACAAAAACAAAAACAAAACCATGCATACATGCTCACACACACATATAAAACACTTCTAATCAGGTGCGGTGGTACACGCCTGCAATCCCAGCAGCCTGGGGGGAGGGGAGGCAGGAGGACCACAATCCTGAGGTCAGAGGCAGTTTGTGCAACCCAGCAAGCCCCTGTCTCAAAAAGTAAAAAAATATGTGCTGGGGGTGGGGGGCAGCGCGGCGGTCCAGCACCTACAAAGCAAGTAGGCACAAGACCCTGGATTCAAATCCCCATACAAAAAGAAAAAAAAAAAAACCTTGTATGTTCTTGTAGGTGCACTCTGGGCACCTAGTTCCACTGGGTGAAGTTGATACTGCAGGAAGCAGTGCTCCCTCCAGAGCTCAGGATGGCAGTGTTTTCACACAATCTGCAGGAGCAGTCTGTCTTAGTGTATAGAGATTTTGCCAATTACGTAGAAAATGGCAGGTTGCCCCACAATGACCAAAGAGATGGTTCCACGAAATATTCTGTGTCTATTGTATTGTTTGAGAAGCCTGTTGGGCCTGTCCCATGTAGTTTGGTCGCCAATTCCCCAAATCAGAGATTTCTGGCCCAAAGCCTATAGCATGGAGGGAATATGGCTGCTATTGTGGATTTTTTTTGTTGTTGTTGTTGCAGGGCTTTCTGCCCACTTGGGAGTCCACTTGGGAGGACCAAATCCTCTTGTGGGCAGGGTGATATTCAACCCCCCCCACCCCCGAGAGAGTCTGTAGTAGGTCTGCCATGCAAGGCGATTGTGCTCAAAACTGTTCTTATTGTGTCTAATTGTCCCACAAGACTCTGCCAAAAAGGAGCATTCTGTCTGCGTGGGGCTCAGCCACCTCCACAGACCTCACCTTTCTCCACAGTGCAGTGGTATGAGTTAGGACCCCCTCTGGTGTGTCTGGGGTCCAGGCATATGTGTGCCCGTATGTCTGTGGAGATTGCGTCTGCATGACTGTCCTGCCACAACAGGAGGGAGGGAGCCGTGTTTCAGCTCTGGATGCATACCGCTGGCACTGGTTTCCCAATTCTCTCCGCGATTACTCCCCGTACCCTCCAGTATCTACTCTTGTGGATCTGATCCCTATTTTCTCACGTGAGGGACCTACAACAGCCCAGCGTCTCAGGCTGCAGGACGTATGTCGCTAATGATGGCGATTCTGTGTGCCACCTCAAACTGACTCACCCGAAACTTGCAGTTTGTGTCCCGTGGGCAAGGTGACAGTGTGATGTCAAGGTTGCATTCCGTGTTGGGTCCGGCTCCCGTGGGTATGTCGGCGAAGTCCCCTCCGAGTCTCCGGGATTCTATCCTGCTGTCTGCGTGATGGTGAAATGGTGGAATGGCGGTCCTGCTACTGACCTCTGTGTAGCTCCTCTGAAGCCAAATGCTCGATTTCAGTGTCCATCCAGTTTCATCCTCTATCTCCCAATCTAAACTATCAATGTTTCCATCTATTCAATGTGAGTTCTAAACCCCTAATCGAGGCTTCCCTTTAGTCTGGGACAGAAAGCACGTGTTATCTGTCCGCCATCTTGCCAGGACCCTCAATTATTTGGTAGTTGACTCAATTATAAGAAAACAACAAAGTAAAACTATTTTCCAATGTGTAGTTATGTTCTGCCCCCATGTGTCTATCAGCTTGTCATGCTATGGGGGATTAGGTGTTGCTGTGTTGGTGAAAGCTATGATGCTGGTATTTCAGATACTAGCAGGGCCACTCATGGTGGACAGATTTCAGCTGAGCTTGCAGACTAAGACAGACTGGGGAGAAGGACCCAGCAGCCCAGTCCCCAAACAATTAGCCATTGAAAACCCTATGAATACCAGAGAAGCCCTGTCAGATATAGTGCTGGAAAATTACACCCCCAGTCTGGAAGGCATTCAAAACATGACTGAGGAAGAGTTGCTTCCTCAAAGTAGAGTCAGCCTTAATGACTGGAATGAGGTAAAGCCCCTGCAACCTCCTTTTACTGATGTGGCATGACTCAAAATGAATAGTGGCTGCAAAGATGGGCTCACACATTAAAAGATTGTGTGCATGGCACAGTGTTGGGTAGTGTTTCATTCTGTTGTACATGGGGTTGCTATGAGTCACATGTAACTTGATGGCACCTAACAACAGTTATATTATAGGTATTTTTTTTCCTTTTTCTTTTTCCTTTTCCCTCTTTGCTTGACTTTGTTATTTGCTTTTTTTGCTATTGTTTTTGTCTTAATTTCTCTCGAGTACACATTTTAAATGTATGTGTGTGTGTGTATATATATATATATATATGTGTGTGTATATATATGTGTGTGTGTGTGTATATATATATATATATAACTTTTATAATTGTAAAAATAAAGTATATCCAAGAAATGAATTATAAGTGAATACTTATTTTTGTTGTTTAGGTGCCCTCAAGTCAGTATCCAACCCATAGTGACCCTGCGTACAACAGGCGAAACACTATTGTCAGTGCTTCTCTGCTGTTCATAGAGTTTTCAATGGCAGATTGATTTTTGGGAATGGGTTGCCAGGTCCGTCTCCAAAGCCTACATCACCTGGTGTTCCCAGGCAGTCTCCCATCCAAGTACTAACCAGGCCTGACCCTGCTTAGCTTCTGAGATCTGACAGGATCAGGTGCTACAGTGCTACAGCTACAGGCTAAGTGAATATTGTTGTTGTTAGGTGCTGTCGAGTCAGTATCTGACTCATAGCGACCCTACGTCCAACAGGTAAAACACTATTATCAGTGCTTCTCTGTTATTCATAGGGTTTTCAATGGCTGACTGTTTCGGGATTGCCTTGGGAGTGGATTGCCAGGCCCTTCTTCCATTTTTTGTGGTGCTGGGAATTGAACTCAGGACCTCAGAGACTGCAGCACAGCACTCTACCAACTGAGCTAAATCCCAGCCCCAAGTGAATACTAGAGAGTCCAATTAATTTTAACATTCTGTTATAATAATCTTTTCATTTAAGTAATCTTTACATTTAATCTTTCCACTGAAATGCTATTTTATTACAGCCAATGATAAGATAATTAGATTATATTAGTGATTTATATAATGTGATTCTGATGATGGTCTTGAAAATGCTTCGAAATTTGAGGACTGACTAGGAGTCTGTATTGTCCCACATGTCCCTGTGCCTCTGTTCCTTGGATTGTGTAACTTCTATTGATTTATCTTATGGTTCGCTGACTCACATCTGTGTCATCTCCATATTGCACCTTCAAAGAAAACTTTTAAAATTACAGATATTGATCTTTTATAGTTCTAAAATTTCCATTTGATTCTTTTTAGTCATTTGCATTTTTTTTTTTTTACTATGAACTTCTATTTTTCCATTCATTTCATGAGTGTATACCATTACCTCATGGAGAAAAGTTTAAGTCTTTGTTGGTCCCAACAGCTGGATCATCTTAGAGTTGGCTCCTGTTGATTGTATTATAGCTTCAGAATTGGTCAGGTTTTCCTGGTTCTTCATATATCAAAGAATTTTAGACTGTATGCTAAACATTTTGAAAAACTTGGTTGTAAAACTTGTTGTTGTTGTTGTTGTTGTTGTTGTTGTTGTTAGATGCTGTCAAGTCCGTCTCCCAAGCCTGTAGCATCTAGTGCTCCCTGGTGGTCTCTCATCCAAGTACTAACCAGGTCCAACCCTGCTTAGCTTGTTTGAACGGACAGGATTAGATACCACAGTGGCAAGGCTGCAGGCCTATAAAACTCTAGATCCTGTTAAATCCTCAGGATTATCCTTCTACCTTCTCTCCTTGTTTTCTTTCTCTCTCCCTCCTCTCTTGCATTTCCTTTTTAGTCAGTCAAACTAGTAAATCCAGACCATAAGTTTTGCTTCATATTCTGTGGGTAGTGGTTCCAGTCTCAGTTCAGTTTTCAATTCCTTTCTGTGCTGTTTGGTCTGCATCTTGCCCATGACTCAGAGGTTAGTCCAGGACTTTGGTAGTCTGCATCATAGTTCAATTCTCAGAAGCTTTTACTATGCTTCTTTGGGAATGTTTTAAGGATGTTTAGCTTGGGAGGGCGCCCAGAATTTGTGTCACTTCATACACAGGGAATTCCTGTGTCCAGTACTTTCTGCTATAGGATTGCCCCATCCCTGTGGCTGGTTCTGTAGACATTTTGCCTCTCCTGCCATTGTGTGGTCCCACATGAATGGACCCACTTTTTTGGCAAAATGATGAGAGAAAAAAAAAATAACATTCCCCACTTGGGTTTTCCCAAAAGGGGCTCCCTTTCCTACTTTTCTATCTAAAAAGTATCCTTATTTGTCAGGAGTTTAGGTACCCACACTACTGTTACCACTCACCCACTGTGACAGTTTGGTTCTAAAATGAGGCCAGACCTTATTGCAAAGTTGGACGTGAAAAATATGGAAAAAGAGAGATGGACTGCACTCTCTAGGGCATGGGGCACTTTTCACAGCCCCTGAATAGTGGGTTTCTTTTGGAACTTCTTCTCTGTGTGCTTGCTAGTTAGTCATATGGTTTAGCCACACATGGTTCAAAGTTGCAAGATAAAGGAGAAGTTAACAGAAAACTTATTATTGCTGACTTCCTTCTCCAATGGGCCTACACTTATTTACAGTTTAGAGCATTCAAGCAGTTTTTTGGTTGGTTGGTTGGTTTTGGTTTTGCCCCCAAATTTTTAATTGTTGCCAATAGAAGAGAGGGGCTATAGTGGTGCTCCATCACAGGTGGGACTGGAAATGCTACTAATACTCTACAATGTGCTGTTTTACCATTTCTTATGTTTATTTTTTGGTGATTCATATGTTAATCTTATTTGGCAACAGAGTTAACTTCCAATCTATGTAGAAATCTATTAAAATCATTAGTCACATTAAAATAATCTTACTGTATATGGGAACAGAATATTAGGAACCTATTTATGTTTTTACCAACATAGAAATAACTTCCAATCATATCTTGTTGAGAATATCCTAAAAATACTTGTGCAATTGTCTCTGCCCTTTTTGTCAAATTATCCCGTGATTCAGATCCTAACACATCTGTCTACCTCTTACTTCCTTCAGCCAAGTCTTCACATTAGCAGCCAGTATGGTCTTTTCAAACATGAGTCATTTTTTTCATCATTCCTAAACTTTCTGGTGGCTTCTCATTGTACTTATAAGATCCAGACTTTTGTCCAATGGTATCATCAATATTGATAGCTATTCAATCACCGGGGCTGGGCTTTGGCTCAGTTGGTAGAGCACTGCGCTGCAGTCTCTGTGGTCCTGAGTTCAATTCCCAGCACCACAAAAATGGGAGAAGGGCCTGGCAATTCACTCCCAAGGCAATCCCGAAACAGTCAACCATTGAAAACCCTATGAGGGTTGCTATGAGTCGGATACCGACTCGACAGCACCTAACAACAACAACAACAACAACAACAATTCTATCACCAGGTTTATCACAGTGCTTTTTATCTAGTCTGCCTCCATTCACTTGTTTTCTTCCTGCTTCACCTTGATGTTCAAGCAATTTTTTAGGAACTGCAGATCTTAGTACTGCTTACCCTTCCTTCCTTCACTAACATCCTGTTCATCTTTAGGTAAAGACCAAAGTTCTTTGTGTGACATTCACAGAAACTTGACACAGGCTTATCTCTGTGGAATGTTCTTTGTGCTCTTTTTGGTCAGTGACTCCTCCATTCTTATATCAGCAAAGTGTATAGCTGTCCTGTATAACATTTGAAAATTCATCATTGTGCCATGAATTTACTGTCCCTCTTCTATGCTAGACTTTCAATACACTGAAGAATGTTAAGGATTAGTTCTGAGCTTTTTCTGTACACTATAACATCAGCTGTAGAATATTGGAAGTGCTCAACACATGACTGTTGTTATTATTAGGGGCTGTTGAGTTGAATCCATCTCATAGTGATGCATAGTGTACAACAGAATGAGACACTCCCTTACACTGTGCCATGCACTATGTCAGTACTTCTCTGCTATTCATAGGGTTTTTGATGGCTAATTGTTTTGAGTGTGGACTATCAGGTCCTTCTTCCTTTTTCTTCTTTTTTCTTCTTTTTTTTTTTTTTTTTTGCGGTGCTAGGGGTCAAACCCCGGGCCTCAGAGCTCACAGAGTAAGCACTCTACCAACTGAGCTAAACTTCAGCCCCAAATCTAAGAAAAGCTATTATATGATCCACATGCATGCCTAGAAGTTTGAATTAGAAAATACATTTATTAATTAGGCTCCACTTACAGTTTTTCTAGATAAGTAATGGTTTGTTAGCTTGGACAAAGTGCTGCATAAATGATAGCTACTTTGATATCTTTTATATATTCTAGAAGAGTAGTTGAATTTGTGTACAACTTTGCTTAATAGTTCCTAGCAGGTTTAAAGATATAGCCATTATTTTTACATATTTCTAGTTACTAGCATGAGTCGCTATGAGTTGGCTACCGATTCGACGGCACCTAACAACAATAAGAAGTTACCAGCAAGTTTTAAAAAAATCACCTCTATTAATAAATAATTATCACAAAATGGTAAAGAGAAATCTGCTTATGGATTTAGGGTTTTTCTTTTTTGAAAACCATATTTTATTACAGTAATAATACATTCTTGTATAAATCAATTAAAATATATTTTGTAATTTTTTTGAATGATTGGCACATTTTTAAAAATTTTGATACTGTATTTGAGTACTTTCATTTACTGTATTTAAATATGATTTGTGTTATTAAATGTTTTAAAAGACTAAAGATATGTTTGAGAATATTTACTTTTCATTTTTTATCTGAGCTTTTGAACTGTATAGTTGAAATCTCTTGTACATAAATCTTTGTTACCTGAACTTGTTCAGTTAGTTCTAATTTAAAAGACGCGACAAGGATTAGTTAACCCTGGTTCATGAATGGTAATTTATAGCCTACAAATAGTTCCCAGTTGAATTTTTCGGGTGCCAAAAAAGGAGATACCTAACATTAGCTCTCTAAAGTTAAGTACTTCAATTAATGGATGCCTTTACATTTTATGAGATCTTGTCCACTCTACTCGCTATTAAATTAATCTTAAGGGATCTAGCACTGTTTATAATCACCAGTGAAAAGGAGAACTATCAATCTTTTCTGTAGAATATGATTTTTTAAACTTTGAAGAAAATAATTTTGATTAATGTAAGTGTTCTGTGGGTATTATTTGAAAGACATTGGAAATGAAACAGGACATTAATACCTAATGTACTCCATTACTTTGGACTGGGAAAGGCCCATGGAACATCAAAATATAGAAAACCTTTCAGAGTAGAGTCCTGGGCCCTACTCATAAATATCTCAATCTTACCCTTCTTTCCAAGTCTCTTTCCCTTTCCTTCCCTTCTCTCACTGTCATCCTTAAGCCATACCTGCATACCTCTTCCCAGGTGGTTTGGATGATTGGAAGATTCCTGAGCTAAGTGTGATCTGAATACACACTCCATTCATAATAGATGCAGACTGTAGTACTCGAGATTAATTTTCCTTGGAATTCTATTTTCTTCATTGATTCCTAGGCTACTTAATTGGTTTTTTTGCTCTGAGACATCAAGCAAGTTTAAGTGCACAGAGTGTCTGAAGGCATGATAATCATAATAAATAGAAATATTTGCATTGTGTGCCATTACATATTAATTTAAATGGGATGATTCTGCTGTGTATTTGAAATTAGTCTTTATTTCCATTCATTTTCAGAAGCATTAATGAATTCTTCTGATAGCTTATTTTATTGTTATTCTGATATGTATGTAATGCTGTATTAGTCTGTTTTCCATTGCTCTAATAAAACACTTGAGGCTGGTTCTTTATGAAGAAAAGAGCTTTATTTAGCTCACAGTTTTGGAGAAAGAATTTAGGATTGGGTAACTCCACCAGTTAGGCCTCCAGTGAGGGCCAAATGGAGGGATAGCATCATGACACAGCATGTGTGAGGAAAAATCACATGGTAAGACAGGAAGCCAGCATGCAGAATGAGGCTAGTCTTCCTATATTAAAATAGTTCATGTCATAGGTATTATGTGGGGTTCCACAAGGGACCCCAGACTCTTAATCCCTTCCAAGGCATTACAACCTCCATTCTTAACATTGCCATACAGAGGACCAAGTTTCCAACATGTGAACATTTGGAGTCACATCCTGTGTTACTTTTGGTTTATTACTAGATTAACTATAGTATTAGTTCTTTATCTATGTTTTATGAATCCCCCAAGACATTTATATACTGTATATTCTCGAATCTAATATGCACCCTCTCAACTATTTTAGAAGCTACAAAATCAGGTGTGGATTAGCCAAAAATGAACAAATGAAGGAAAACCAAAATTTCTCCCTGTCTCTACAGATTGGCCTTGTGCCGAAGCAGTCCCTCAACATTTACCAAAGCTTGCACTGATCCTGCAGTGATTACACTGTTTCCTACAATTTTGACAAAGTTGGTTCTGATAATTGTTCTTTTTTTCATTGTTTCTGTGGGAGAATGAGTAACTGGAGTTCTTATTAACTCTTCCATTTTGCTGTTATCTCTCTTCCTCGTCCCTCTCTGTCCTCGGTTTTAAGAATTCTATTAATGATATAATAGGAATAAAAATATTTTCTTAAAATGATCCACTTGAAAATGTTTATTTAAAATAATTCCTATCCGTTTCTGTTTTATAGCTGAACTTTCATTATCTAAAATAATTTTGAATATATTATTTAGGCAACTAAATATGGCCATTAAATCATTAGAATGCAGATAAATTAACAATAATTAAGAAAATAGAAAATTATAAAATTCATGAATTTCTTGTACTGACATTAGTTCTTAGATCCAATGGGTAGACCAGAATTTTTAGCATTAATAATTGGCCTAGAGAGGCTTTTAGTTACACTGATTTCTAAAATGAAGTAATAAATATACTTACTGGCTTCCATGAATGGATGATACTGAGTCATTTTGCTTTGCCATTACTGTGTGTCAACATATGAACATACTTTAACTATAGATTTTTAAAAATTATATACATAAGCAGAGATTTTAAATTTAAATAAAACATTTCAGTAGCATATGCCTCTTTAAAAGACTCAAAAACTTCCAGAACCATACTAAACTCATAACTGTGTTTTCATCTTAGTTTAAACCAAGTCATTTCCCCACCTCTTACTACTAAATATCTTACAGCTGATGACAGTTCCCTAACAATTCAGAGGTAAATTATTTTTTATTATGTAATACATTTCAGAATTTATACCTTAGTATGATGCTTTCAAACTCAATCTTTTCAGATGTGAAAAGTTGAGTAGATACCCTTATTTATAGCATTATTTTGTCTGTTTTTAACTTAACCTCACTTAAAATCTCTGGTACTCCCTTTACATAGGAGACAGATGTTTGTGCATAAAAAATACTACAGAAATCTATTGTAAACCTTCATTTAGCATGTTTTCAACAGTGCACAGATAGAGCCAATGAATGCCCTTAACTAAACATGACTGCAGTTAAAGCTAAAAGAAAGTCCAGATTCTGCACATTCTGTTTTGAAATTTAAGTCACCTCCATACATATTGTTGGCTTAGTAAGTTAGGTACATATATATTAGTAATCACTATTAGAAAATACTACCTTTTTGTATCTTCACTTAAACCAAATTAATGACCAGCATATTTTTTCTAATAGACAACTTATTTTGATTGTGAATGTTATGAACTCATTTTGCAAAGTTGCTTACCAATTAATGAAAAATTAATGGTATATAAATTTGAAACTTTTTCTTTTTTTTTGCGGTACTGGGGGTTGAACCCAGAGCCTTGCACTTGCATGATTTTCAAGTGCTGGGCCACTGAGCAGCACCCTCAGGCCATTTTTTTAGTTTTTGAGACAGGGTTTCACTAAATTACACAGACTGCCTGTGGTCTCGAACTTGCAATCCTCCTGCCCCTGCCTCCTGGGCCACTGGGATTATAGGCTTGCGCCACGGCACCCGGCACAAATTTGAAACTCTTAAGGTTACAAATTATGATGAATTATTTCTGTGGATATAAACTATAATGTACAGTGTTATATAATAACATGGACTATGTTATATATCATATATATTTATGCATATATTTAAATTATATAAATATATCCAAATTATTTCATTCATAGTTTATATTAGGTATTGAGATACTTTTAAAATCACAATTGAATTCTAAAAATTTATTGTTAGTTAAATTACAAGTTAAGTTACTTTTCAAGGAAATCTTTTATCTTAAAATGCATTTAGATATTTGTGTTGTTTGATCACTTCAGAGCCTTGGTATAAGATGAATCCTGTGCTTATGTGTGTGTGTATGATCTAAAAACAGCTTATACATTCTTACTGCAGTTATGACTACTAACAACGTGGTTCAAGACTCAGAATACCAACTAAAAACATCATATCAAACTCTCTTGCACCCTCTGTTGTTATTTTTGGGAACACTACACATAGGTTCCCGTGACTGTATTGTCATTATACTTATTTACATCCCTAACAAAATTAATGTTTATTTTATTATATTTACACCAAATTAGATTAAGTAGTAAAGTAGTATTTGTTTACAATTCCAAGTTGATGTTTGCTTTTGTTACAGATATATTTTAGTCATATAAAAGCTTAAATGAAAGATGAGTATTTTTGTTCGTCTTTGATTTTTCCTAGTTACCAGTTTTAACTCCCTCTAAACATTTTACACAAATGCAAATCTCTACAGGATGTAGCACATTGTATGTACAGTTTTTCAGAATTAAAGATTCTGTCCTTTTGTAAACCTTTCAATAGTCAGTTTCCTTCCATAATAAGAGTCTGGAATCATCCATACTAAAATTAAGAATTTATAACTGTAAGGAACAGATGTTTTCATAAACATTTGCTATAATTAATTTCAACTAGAGGATTGAAGGAACAAAGCAGTTTTTCTCACTTCAAAACTTTATTGCCTTTTCCCCATATAACAAACTCTAAAATATTTTCTCTAATATTGTTGGTGAAATGATTATACTCCTTATTTTGGTATGTTTTTGAGAAAAGAAGACTGCTTTTTTCCCCTTTTTACCATCTTTTGCACCTCAAAAATTACATTTAATGTGATATTTTCTTTTGGTAACATTTATAAACTGAAGAAAACCTTTGTAATATCTTATGCTAGAATGTGGCTGTTGAAAAAACCAAAATTCCTTATTTGAAGGAGTTTGTGTTTGATCTGATAAATGTCAGCTTAAAGGAAGAAGTATTCTGTTAGTGAAATTTGATATATTTAATTAATCATAATCTTAGTTTTAAGGAGAAAAATGTTTATATTTTAAATGTATGATACAGTGCTTATTCTATGCTGATTGTGGAATGTTTCACAGGAAATGTCTGCAAGCTGTTAAATAACGTGTTATAGGAAGTTTTTATTTAGCAAAACAGTCTGTTTTTCCTTTAACCTTTTTAGTTCATTATAATACTATTTTTTAAAAGAAAGTTAAGTGCTGTGTGTGTAATCTTACCTTATCCATGTTTTCAAAGAGTTAACAGCATTTTTACTGCTAGGTTAATCTTAGGTATTTAAGATTTTGGGATTGTTTTCTTTTATAAATTGTCATTTTTGAGTGCCATGATCCTTTTAGGATTAAAGTACATGCGCAGAGAGACACACACAGACACACATAGACACACACACACACACACACACACACACACACACACAAATGTATTTTGAAAAAAGAGTGGAGTTAAAAGTTCTGTAAGTGGGCTCAGTCCAGTTCTCATCATTTTGAAAACTAGCACAACCAAAAAGATCTCTAGGAGAACCAACATTCTTGACTAATCTGTCACTATAAAAGGTATAATAAAAAGGTACTTGTCATTAAAATTACATTTCAGCTTTCAGTAACCATTTAATGAGTGGCATAATTATATAAGTATAGTACCTTAAGTACTATACTCAATAATTAAAAATAATCTCATTTTTAAACTGAAAGCTCTGTAATTACTATTTGTCTTAGCCAAGGCTACTTCGATGATCTCCAGTGGCACCTTAGATTGTTGAAAGTGGATTAAAAGTATAAATTAAAATTGGACAAATCATTAAATTATTAAGCTTCATATATTACAAAAATGAATAAAACCATTATTTTAAAGTTATACTGTAGGAATTAGAAGTATAAAATGTAGTCAGATTATAGTCCTTTGGTTTTGAAGAACAGATGATATTTTAATAGCAATATACTATGGTTCCATTAAAAACTATATTTTCAAACATACATTTAAAAATTTAAACTATTAAATCTCTGTCCATAAGAATTCATACATTACATTAGGGCATTGTTAAGCATTTAAAAAAATTAGTAAATTTATTTTTGTTCTATAGTACTTAAACTGATACGTAAATTTGTTCTAAATTTGATTTTATGAATATGCCAGTTTCTTCAGTGAAAAAAGATTTTTCTAAAGGTTAAATTGCTGAACTTTTAACAGTTTGAACATAAAGTTATCAGTTTAAATACAGGGTTTTGGAAAAATATTAAAATATTCTATAAAGTCCATTAAAATGCATTCTTGGTCATCACCTCCCAAATCAGCTTTCTGTTTTACTTCCCTACCTATGAAATTGCTAGATAGTGGAGAAATGGTAAGCCAGAAATCCTTCCAGGTCTGCTCTATATCTACCCTCATTTTTTACTATTCTCTTGGTAAGGATGGATAAGCTGGTCACTAACAATAAATTGCCATTGTTTATAAACATTAAATGGTTTATAAGCTTTAATTTTGCCTGAGATTCATAAGAAAACAATTGCTGGTACAATATTTTGTTTCTGTTATCAGTTATTTTGGTAGTATTACTACCCAATTTGTGAGTGATGGTGGTGATTTATTTTTTGGCATGCAAACGCATTTTTTGCCTAAAAGGTTCGGAGTACAAAAACTGATTTGAGAGGGGGTAAGGTAATGTGTATGGTTTTTTTGTATACGGTGGAGAGCTGTCACACAGTAGTTTTTCAACTGGAGTATTCAGTTTGTAATTGCCTTTATTTCAGTGTTCTAAATTTTTTTTTCCAGGCGATTCAAATAAAAATGGAAGAAGAACAAGTTCTACCTTAGACTCTGAGGGGACTTTTAATTCATATAGGTAGGTAATAAACACATGGATACATAATTTTATGAGATAATATATAGGCATAATTTCCTAGGATTATAATCTTAGAATAAGTAAGAAACTGCTACCTGGGCATTAAAAGTATGACATGAAAAGAACATAGTCATGTGTGATATCTGTTGGCTTAATGAGTAGCAGAAAAGGTAACATCCTAAGTTCTTGAATAAATGGATTTATTATAGTCATCTGTTGCTATCCTGTGGTAGGGTGATTGTAGTGAATGCACATGTAGCATTAAGCTTCCTTATAATCCTTTTGTTTTGTTTTGTTTTGTTTTGGTTTGGTTTTCCAGTATTTTTATTATAGAAAAAAGACTCTCTTTTGTTTAAATTTCTCACTAAAACAGAGTGTACTACCCAAGAGTCCCTGAGAGTGCTTAAAATGTAATTTGTGGTTGAATTAAGTGCTGTTTGTTGTTATCCTGTTTGGGCACATTAGGAAACAGGACAGTTACATCTCAGTTAGAAATCTTTAAAAATAGATTCACTAGTTAAGAAAATATGTCTTTTAATTCTTTAATTGTTGATGGTCTCTTCATGACTTGGATTTGTTTAAATAAATGTTTATGCATTTATCCTTTTATCACAGAAACCCAGGGTGAAGAAAAATTAAAATACTTTTAGCAATATTTGAAAATTTGTATACCAAATCAAAATAGTATAAAGACTTGGTTGTTCTCTTTTAGGAAAACAAAAAACTTTGCAGATTCAATATTAGTATATTTAAATGTTATAAATGACAGTGCAGATTATTGAAGAAATACTTTAATTGGCGTACATTGTCCTTATGAGTAATTAGTTCTAGCAGTGTGTAATACCATAAAATATATGCATGAACCACTGTGTTCTTGGAAACTCATTTGAATATTAAACTATATCTCCTTTTATATAATAAATAATGGAGTTTATGCTTAGTTTATATTTGTATGCGTATTCTAGTTCCTTAATTTGAATCGTTGTCATTTTTTTCTTCAGATCCCAGGCAGGATCTTAACATCTAGAGAGGGGCCTTGTATACAGAAAACATTTAATAAGAATACAGTGAATGAGAAAGTTCTTACAGTTTGTTTATGGTGTCCAGAAATTTGATGGCAATTGCAATATTTAGCATCTTTATTTTATACCACTTGCATTCTGTATAAATAGTCACTGAATTGTCACTGATACTACAAAAGCCTTTGTTCCCATGGTGTTCTAGAAGGATATTATCACAGCAGTGAAGTTCATGTTATTATATTTTCACAGTTCCCATCCTACCTTATAAATGTTGCAATTCTCTAAATCTTTCTTTTAGTCTTGAAGTATAGGATAGAACTTGAAATTTGACATATTAAATAATGTAATCCCTTATCTGAACATATCACAGCTGATCACAAAACCAAAAAAAAGTGAATATAAAAGATAGTTAAATAAATATTTATGATTTTGCATATAACCAAGGAATGTAATATATGTAAAATCTGAGATGGTAATATCATTATTAAATAGAAATACAATAAAAGCTAAGATAAACAGAAACAAATATATATTTCAAAGGAATAAAACTTTCTTTGTATTTGTATGCATTTCATTGATGAATCATATTTTACAATGTAGTTTAGCTATTTGCAGTAAATAATGGACATAATATAATGTTAAGAAGAATATTTTGACATGAAGACACAGCATTATCTTAGTTTATTTTGTCCTTCAATAGTTTGAAGATTAAGGTATCACAGTATTGAATGATAATTATATTTTGAAAATAGACTCAATGCAACTTTGCACAATGAATAATAATGTTAGCTAAATATTTTTAATGCTTGTCACTGTTAAAATTTAGGATGTTAATTTATTATTGTAATTAAAAAGGCAAGACACAGAGTTCAGGTAGTACAGTATGTGAAAGCAGGCTTTTAATAGTTGGCAGGCCAGAGCTGCTATTAAGTAACATTATAGTATTCTAGGTGTGAAATGAGTATTTTTCTACTCAGTAGGCAATAGCTCTCATAATATAATTAGCTTACTTGTGAATTTGACACATGGGTTAAATGTTGAATTCATAGAAGCACAGCCCTAGGGTATATTTTCATACTAAGTTTAACTGGTAAAACTTAGAAATTGTTGCAGAATCACATTACAATGGCAACAGAATCGTCAGTAAAATTTACTTTTGAAAATGAAAATTATTTTTCTGTTGTCATTATATCTCTTTTAAACTAACTAGAAATGGGCTATCAGAAAAATGTATATCATCTAGCCCTCAGTATCCTATTGTGTATTGTGCCTTTTTATTATTTGAACAACCTCAAAACAACCTTTTCGTGTGTGTGTATTCTTGTTGTTGTTAGGTGCCGTTGAGTTGTGTCTGACTTACAGTGACCCTCATAGCGTTTTCAATGGTTTTGGGATTGCCTTGGGAGTGGATTGCCACATTCTTCTCCCATTTTTGCAGTGTTGGGAATCGAACTCAGGACCTCAGGAAATGCAGAGCAGCGCTCTACCAACTGAGCTAAATCCCAGCCATATATACATACATATATACATACATATATATATGTATATATGTGTGTGTATGTATATATATATATATATATTTTTTTTTTTTTTTTAAACAACTCCAGCCTGAAGCCTAGCACCAGCATCCTCAAGCTTTATATATTTGTGTCCAGGATAAATACTAATTTTAGTTCCTCCCTTATAAAGTGAGCAATATAGTCTCTAACCTACCTCCTTCCCACTTCTTTAGACTGAGGTAAATAGATTTTTAAAAAACCTTTATAAAATCTAAATAAAAAGCCGTTATTTTATACTTAACCTCATGTAAACTGGTAACTTTGTTGCCTCAGTATTCACCACTCAACACATGTACCCTTTGTAGCATATACAGAGGTTTAACTTCTGAATTCAGTCTTGAATTGGTTGCCTAAATCTATATTCTTTCTTGTTACATTATTTATATTATTATAGTTTTAGACTGCCAGCTTTAACAAGGCTATAATGTCTGTGGTTTTTGTTTTCAAAAAATCATACCTCATTCCAAACACTGTGAAGACTTTGGACAGCTCTTAGCCTCAGTTTCCTCACTTTTGAAGTAAGGATAATAAAATACAGTAGACATAAGGAGTATAGTGTGACAACCTATAAATACTGAATAAATATTAGTTGCTTTTATGTTCCAGTCAATGTCATCATCATCACTGACATCATTAGCCTTTTGATTTTAAAATAATTTTTGCAGTGCTCTAACATTGTTGTTGTTGTTGTTAGGTGCCATCGAGTTGAGTCCGACTCATAGCGACCCTATGTACAGCAGATCGAAAACATAGAGATACCAAAAAGAAGAGGGGAAAAAAAAATGTCTTGTAGTAAAATAACTTCTGTCTGTTAAGAGAAAGGGAGCTTAAAACCAAGTTTAACCTGAGGCATGAGGCTGTCAATATCTGAGACAGTATTTCATATTGCCTATGTATACCAAATTGTACACCTAAGTAAAGGTGAAGAGAATATATTTTACTAACAAATTCAGAAATAGATACCAGGAACTTTAACAGATAAGTCTTGAAATTTAAAATCAGTGGACCCTAATCATTGCTTTGTGTGCCTAATGCTCATAGACATATTATTTATAGTTTGTTGTTATTGTTGTTGTTGTTAGGTGCTGTCGAGTCGGTATCCGACTCATAGCGACCCTCTGTACAACAGGGGAAACACTATTTTCAGTGCTTCTCTGCTGTTCATAGGGTTTTCAATGGCAGATTGATTTTTGGGACGGGGTTGCCAGGTCCTTCTCCCAAGCCTACAGCTTCTGGTGTTCCCAGGTGGTCTCCCATCCAGGTACTAACCAGGCCTGACCCTGCTTAGCTTCCAAGATCTGACGGGATCGGATGCCACAGGGCTACGGCTGCAGGATTTATAGTTTAGGAGACTTTATTTTGGATTTTAATCTCCTCATGGTTTTGCTATATTGATTCAGATAGAGTGTAGCTGCATTTAACTCCTAAGGCATCAGTATGATTATTATATGATGCCTGAGCAATAGAATAGATCTTGTTTTAGAAGTTTTGGTTAGAATTTGACTATACATCTCCCAGCTTACTTGCAGATGGTGTATTAAAATGGAAAATATATAGGAATTGAGAAGATATTACTGGTTTTATGGAAATTATCTTTTACTTTTTAAAAATGAATGTTAATGTCTTCTGTCAGATTCTGAGCTTTATTTCTTAGGTAACCATTAAAACTGAGAGAACTTTTCTGGGCATGAAAGAAGCATAGTTTCCTGACAATTAGTTTGCAGTAGATGTTTAACTTAGGTAGCGTAACACAGAACTACACGGTAGAAGGAATATTCTTTCTTTACAACCCCTTCCTCTTCCCAAGGGCAGCTGACCTTCTTCTCGCCAAAAGAGGCAAGCCCCTTGCCAGCACATATGACTACAGACTATTACATTAATCTGTTTAGCTGTAGTACCAGCTGCTTGCATGTTTTTAATTATCTTATTAGATGGTATAAAAGTGACCTATGAAATAAATTGAAGGTGAACATTTTTAAACTTTCCTTTTATTACCCTATGTTTCTAAATATCTTTTTATCAAAATACAACTTTCTGCAAATGTTCATAGGGAATCCGTATGGTTTTTGAGTCAATGTACAGCTTTTTTCACATTTTTCGAGTATAATGTCATAATTCCCAATATAGAAAATAACTTCATTTTTGCCTTATTTAATGATAAGACTTAGATTGTTTATGTAGCCAAGAATCCGTGGTAAATTTGGCTTACTAGTTAATTTAGTTACAGAAAACTCAGACCGGTTATTTGGCATTCTCTTGGAAACTCAAAATATTGCTTAATTTTCACACATCATGTTGGCATTGTATAAATGGCATAGGATAGAATATAAATCGTTGTAGCTTGTTTTAAAATAAATCTGTACATTATATCTAACTCTGATATTCTAGATTCTGTATATACAGAGGTAAACCATCTACTTTATTTTTTCATCATAATTTTACATGACATGATTTACGAGTGCATTTTCTCAAGCTATGCTTTTATGAAAAATGTACTATATTCTGGATTTTGACAATTGGATAATTTTCCAATAGTAATTTGTAAATACAATGTACACAAAGTAATAAAAACCAGTGGTTGTTCAGATGAAAGTCATAGCCACTAATCTGATGATTGTAATAATTTAATTAGGAAGCCAGGTGTTGAAGTAAAAAACAAAAGTTACTTGGATGCAAAGAAGATCACAAAATTTTTCTGTGCATCTCTTTAGCTAATAAATTCTACAGTTAGGATAGTGGCGTGACTTGATACTTAAAAATAAAGTATAAAGACTTAAATACTTGTAAAGTATACAGTGTGGGTGGGCGGACAGGCAGGCTGGCTGGCTGGCTGCCTTCCTTCCTTCCTTCCTCCCTTCCTCCCTTCCTCCCTTCCATCTTTGTGGGGTTTTCTTGTTTTGTTTTGTTTTGTTTTGTTTTGTTTTTCCTGTTTCCCCCCCACCCTGTATAGCACAAGCTGTCCTCAAATACTCTATCCTTCTGCCTACCAAGTGCTGGGATTATAGGTATGGACCACCACACTCGGCCATGTTACACTTTTTTTTTTTTAAGGAAAATATTCACATTTCTTGTCTTTTTTTTTCTTCTAAAGAAATGCTATATTGTATCTGTATATGTTTATGTATCTGTATATGTATGTGTGTGTGTGTTGCCATATAGGCAGGCAGAATCCAGGGTCTCCTGCATACTTTACAAGTGCTCTACCATTGAGCTGCATATCCAGCCCCCTTTTTTATTTTTTATCTTGAGACAAGGTCTTGCTAAATTATGCAGACTGCCTCTGGCCTTGAACTTGCAATCCTCCTGCCTCCGCTTCCCAAGTTGCTGGGGTTATAGGCATGTTGCACCATACCTGGCTATACTTTGTATTTCAAAAGAACTTCTGTTGAAATAATGAAAGGAATTTTTCTCCCTTATTATTCTGTCCCCTGTAGGAAAGAAAAAAAATGTGCTTGTCTCCAAAATAATGATATTTCTTGATACCGATCAGAGCTTCCAAAGTTGCTTCCCTTTCTCAATCTGGTATGTTCTCTACCTCACCCCGTCAAAGGCTAAATAAAGTGGTTAGAAAGTTTTTAAAGTTACTGTAGGTTTGCTGCTCTCTATGTAAAAGTCAAATCTTGTCCTGGGCAAGGAAAACTACATTCATTTGAACTTTCTTGAATTGTTGAGTAAGTTTTAAAGATAAGCCTTTATGTTTCATTACAAAGATTTTTATATATCTTACTTACATATAATCAATAACTTGGAAGCATTTATCTTTAGTATATACCTTTTACATTCGTATATTAGTCATATTTCTCACTGAAGTAAAACAGTAAACAGTGGTTCAGAATATTAGAGGAGTAACAGGACAAAAGCCTACTATGTACAACAAGATTTAAAATTAAGAAATCTAGATTCTGCTCATAGTCTTAGAGTGACATAATTTTGTTACTCTTGTTATTTTTAAGAACATAGATTCATCAGAATCGATTCATTTACTGGAAGTTTTACTGAATAGTAGAGACTAATCTGAATTCCCCATCCTTCTTGTAATCACTCAGTCACGTTAAGTTCTAAAGCCTGGCCATTCTAATGGTTTTCTGTAGTTTCATATTTTGGTAAGTAGAACAAGATGAAGGAAGGCCTAGAATCTTTCCTAATTCCTAAGAGTGCTGCTTTTCTGACTTAATGGTGTTGCTTGTATTTTGTTGCGATTCTAAGTGATTTCATTACACTTTAAATTCTTAATAAACAATGATTTAGAAAATCAATTTAGAAGAAGCACATAGATCTAAGTAAGATAAACCAAATTTTACCTTTTTTTTTTTTTTTTTTTTTTTTTTTTTTTTTTTTTTTGTGTGTGTGTGTGTGTGTGTGTGGCACTAGGGTTTGAACCCAGGGCCTCACACTTGCATGCTCTGCAAGTGCTGGACCGCTGAGCTGTACTCTCAGCCCATTTTTTGGCTTTCTGAGACAGGGTCTCGCTAAGTTATGCAGACTGCCTTTGGTCTTGAACTTGCGATCCTCCTGCCTCTGCCTCCCAAACCACTGGGATTACAGGCGTACACCACTGCACCCAACTGAAATTTTACCTCTTATGCTGTACTAGTTATTGACTGTGTGAGCTTAGGTAATGTAATTAACCTCTCTGATTTCTAATTACTTCATCTGTAAAAGAATTGCAAGGAGCAACAATACCATAGAGTTGTAAGGAGCCTATCTATGCAATTTGTGAAACACTAGCCTCATCACCTAACACATACTTAACAACAAATGTTAGTTTCTTCTCCTTTACTTTCCCTCTCTAATTTCCTTTATATTTTAATCACCTGTCTCAGTTGATAAAATTGGCCTTTGTCTAAGAACAATTTTCTAAAAATGTTTACAGTTTTAACATGACAATAAGTATTTTAAGAATCAGTTTTACCTACTGTTACTTATAGTTTATATTGGAAGGATTTTTACATAATCTGTTCTAATTTAAACTCACAATCTTATTATCATATTTTATTTCATATGCCTGTATTAGTTCAGAAACACTACAACCTTTACAGCCAAATGATAATTTCAGTGAGCAGAAAATGTATAACCTTTTCATTTTACAGAAAGCAAAGTCAGAATGTTACCTTTTGTCTTTATCTCCATAATGAGAAAGGGAAAAACTATATTTAACATAACTTCTTAAAATAATGTCATCATTTTTATGATAGTTGAACTGATCAGTCTCTGTGCCTCTCTATAAATGCATAATTTCTCTGATGTAATTGTGGATTACTTTGAGCTCTGAAGATAGGTTAACCATCCATTTAAAAAAGGTAACTGTTTTTATTTGCAGCCTTAACAGCTTGCACTGGTTTGAGCATGTGTGTGACAGTTTTTGAGTTCTTTCCCTCAGAAACCCCTTAAAGCCCTTTTTATTATCAATAGGCCAGGCTTAGAAGACTGTTTTATGTTTGTTTATTTACATAGTCAATTATAAGCCCCATTATATAAGGCTGAGTAAATGTTTAGCTTCCAAAAGAGAGACACTCATTTACAACAGGAGGATGAGCTGCCTGGAGTCAGCTTCCGCTCTCCCTGGTGTTCACAGTTAAAATGCCATGCCATCAGCCCCACTGGTTGCTGTTTGTAATACATGTTCACATGCTGTACTACCTAGATATGGTGGTGAAATATCCAAAATCAATTAAATACGTGGTCAGTAATAGTGAAGTGCCTGCTGCTATACCACCATGGCATCTGATTCTTTCAGATCTTGGAAGCTAAGGCAGGCAGGGCTTGGTTAGTACTTGGACAGGAGACCATTGGGAAAGCCAGGTACTCCAGGCTTGGGAGAAGGACCTGGCAACCCACTACCAAAAAAAAAAAAAATCAACCATTGAAAACCTTATGAATAATAGAGAAGCACTAACAGTTGTGTTGGGTATGGCATAGTGTCAGAGAGTGTTTCATCTGTTGTACATAGAGTCACTTTGAGTCAGTCCCACTCAATGACACCTGACAACAACAATATTCAAGTGTCTTACTGGAGCTATTATTTGAGAAAATAATGTGTAAAGTTAGAGTTCAAAAGTGGACAGTTGGCCAGTCACTGTGGTACACGCCTGGAATCTCACTGACTTGGGAGATTGAGGCAGGAGGATCACAAGTTTGAGGGCATAGACAGCTTGCATAAGTTAGTGAGATCATGTCTCAGAATAAAAAAGGGTCTTAGGTTATGGCGCAGTGGTAGAGTGCTTGCCTAGCATGTGCAAGGCCCTGGGTTCTACCACCCAGTACTATGGGCAGGGGGAATAAAAGCAAAGGTATAAATCTTTAAAAAAAATATGGATGACTTATTTATTTACTTACAGGTCTGATTTATAGTCATATAATTAGCTATATGTAACACTTGATTTCTGATTTTTATTTCATATACTGTTTCTAGGGCTGGAGTTATATGAGTTCGTTGAGTGCTTGCTCTGCACAGTCTGAGGCCCTACATTCCATCCCCAGTACCACAAAAGTGGGAGAAGGACCTGACAGTACACTTCCAAAACAATCTCAAAACAATCAGACATTGAAAGGTCTATGAATAGCAGAGAAGCCCTGACATAGTGTCAGACATGGGACAACATCAGGGAATGTTTCCTTCTGTAGTACATAGGGTCGCTATGAGTCGGACCCAACTCAATGGCACCTAACAACAACAGACTGTTTCTAAGACTCAAAGGTACAGTTTAAGGGAAATTTCTCACAGAATGTTTTGGTGGAATTTGATGTTGGTAGGTGCTGTGAAGTTGGGTCTGACCCTTAGTGACCTTATGCACAACAGAATGAAGTACACCCTGATTCTGTGCCAGGCACATGGTCTTTTTTATGTTTAAGTCCATCATTGCAATCACGGTGTCAATCCCTCTAGTTATAGGTCTTCCTTTTTTTCATTGACCTGCCACTCTCCCAAACACGATGTCCTTCTTCAGGGATTGGTCTCTCCTGACTTCATGTCTGAAATGTGTAAGACACAGTCTAGCCATCCTTGCTTCCAAGTAGCACTCTGGTTGTACTTCTAGGACAGATCTGTTGGTTCTTTTTGCAGTCTATGGTATATTCAGTATTTGTCTCCAGCACCATAATTCAAAAGCATCCATTCTTCTATCTGTCTTATTTAATGTTCAGCTTTCACAGCCATATGATGTGACTGAAAATACCATCGCATGAGTCAGGTGTACCTTCATCTTCAATATGACATCTTTACTTCTCAGCACTTTAAAGAGGTCTTTTGCAATAGCTTTTCAGTCCAGTGTTTCTTTTGAATTTTTGACTGCTGCTTCTGTGGGTATTGTTTATAGAATCAAGTAAAGCAAAATCTTGGACAACCTCAATCTTTCCTCCATTTATCATGAAGCTGTGTATTGATCCAGTTGTAAGGATTTTTGTTTTCTTGATGTTGAGGTGCAATCCCTACTGAAGGATGTGTTCTTCAGTCTTTATCAGTGTTTCAAATGAGTCTTCCTCCAACCAAGATTCTTCTTCACATTCTTCTTCATAAAGTCTGGCTTCTTGGATTATTTTATTTGCTTTTTTGCTTGTTTTTATGGTAGTAGGGAGCTGAACCCAGGGCCTTGCACATGGTAGGCAAGTGCTCTGTCACTGAGCTGTGCTCCCAGTCTCTTTTTATTTTTTATATTGAGACAGACTAAATTGTACAGACTACCTTTTACCATGAAATAAGTAAATAATAAATAGTTTTTTGTTGTTTAAGAGGGTAGCATATCTTTAATCATTCTCCATATCTTTATTTCCAGTACTAAGGGGTTGAACCTAGGGCTTTGCACATGGTAAGCAAATGGTATACCACTAAGCTGCTTTCCTAGATCCTCTCTATATATGTTTTTTCTGGTAAGTCAGGGTCTCACAGACTTGCACAGGTTTCCTCTGGCTGTGAACTCAAGATCCTCCTGCTTCAGCCTCCTGAGTAGCTGGAATTTAAGACCTGTTCCACAGTGCCCACCTTCATTTTGCATATCTTTATTATATACCTATTGCAGAAAAGCCAGTGTGCTAAACCTCCGAACCCTAAGGAGGAAAAAACACAGACTTTGACCTTGGGGTGCTTATTTTGCTCAACAAAGTGCTCTTCAGTTCCATCCATTTTCCTTGAAATGACATAATTTCATTCTTTATGGCTGAATAATACTCTGTAATGTATATATACCACACTTTCCGTCTCTATTCACATGTTGATGGTCACCTAGGCTGACTCCATTACTTGGTTACTGTGAACAGTGCTATAATAAACATAGACATGCAGGTGTCTCCATTATATACTGACTTTGATTCCTATGGGTACATACCAGGAGTGGTGTAGCAGGATCATGTGGTATTTCTATTTTTATTTTTTTGAGGCACTTGTATACTGGTTTCCAACTCCTTTCTATTCTATTACCAGTGTGTAGCCTGCAGCCATACCACCATGGCTTATGGTCCCGTCAGATCTCGGAAGCTAAGCAGGGTCCGGCCTGCTCAGTACTTGGATGGGAGATCACCTGGGAATACCAGGTGCTGTAGGCTTGGGAGAAGGACCCGGAAACCCATTCCCAAAAAACAATCAGCCATGAAAAGCCTATGAATAGCAGAGAAACAGTAATAATACTGTTTCACCTGTTGTATGTAGAGTCACTATGAGTCAGATACTGACTCAACAGCACCTAACAACCACTGGTTTTCTTTTTCTCCTGCATCCTCACCAGCATTTATTGTCATTTATTTTCTTGATGGTAGTTATTCTGAATGGAGTGGGATGGAGTCTCAGTGTAGTTTTGATTTGTATTTTCTCTGTGGCTAAGGATGTTGAACACCTTTAAAAGTATTTATTGGTCATTTTTATTTCATCTTTTGAAAACTGTCCATTTATTGATTGAGTTGTTCTTTTGATATTTAATTTTTTGAGTTCTTTATATGTACTGGACGTTAATCCCCGGTTAGGTGAATAGCTGGGAAAGATTTTTTCCCATTGTGTAGGCTCTCTCTTTACCCTGGTAATTGTTTCATTTACTATGCACAGCAATGCATTCTTTTGGTTTCTTTTACAATATTAGAATGTGTAGATTTGGTTGGACCTAGTGATGACATAGTGCCAGGAGATAGCTAATGTGAGTCACACATCATGGGTATTTATATCTATTTCATGTGGTGACTGTGTTGCTTTGCATGAACTGCTACTTTAACAGAATTAAAGTTTTAAAATTTTGTATATAATAGATTTGATATATTTGAATCTATGGTCAAAAATTTAACTGGGAATTGAAACATCGACTCAAAATCACACAAAATTATTATCAGTTATTTGGCAGTGATGCAATTGAGAATGATTATTATATGCCTAGAAATATGAAGCAAGTCAATAAAGCAACTATGGAATAAAAAAGAACCTATTAATGAGACAAATTTTGAATTTAAAAGATGTCCTAGTTTCATCTGAGCATATAGATGTAATTTTAATTCCATGGTTATAGTTACAATATGTTGAGATGTTGTAGAAGTTATTTAGTTTGGTTGACATAGTCTCAAAAGTGTTTCAAAGACTGTATGCCATTCTACTTTGTTCAGACTGGGAAATTACCATATATTGTCGAATCTAATCTGTACCCTTTCAACAGTTTTAGAAGGCTACAAAATCAGACGCAGATTAGAATCCCTTGTGGATTTTCATCCTCTAGAACTGTTGAACTATACTGTAGTTCAGATGACATATTCAAGTCTCTCAACCCGTTAGAAATAAAACAGGAGAGTCGGACATTCTTAACTCTTATTCTAGCTTTTTAAAAAAATGTGCTTCTAGGTCTTAAAGTTCCCTTGAACAGCAGAGGTATACTGTATTAAGAATAGACACAGACTTCTTATTTGGGCTTTTGGTTCAGTCCCTCTGCCAGCCCTGCCATAGGGCCCGACTCAACAGCACCCAGCAACAACAACATACATGAGAAGGGAGTAGGGGGAAGAGGCAGTAGGTAGTGGTAGTTATAGAGCCACCCACCAGGAGAGGCAAGGAGATAACAGACAAAGAAGAAAGTATTGCATTTGTATCTATAGTTCTTATTAGCAACACCATTCATTTAGAATAATTATATACTATGTTACAACATCTCTTATGGAATTATGTCTGTTTATTTAACTATATGTATCGCTTAGGGTATGATTTAGCTCAGTTGGTAGAGTGCCACTCTGCAGTCTCTGAGGTCCTGAGTTCCATTTCCAGTACCACAAAAATGGGAGAAGGACATAGCAATCCACTCCCTAGGCAATCCCAAAACAATCAGCCATTGAAAACCCTATTAGGGTCGCTATGAGTTGGGCATGACTTGATGGCACTAACAACAGCAACAATGACATATGCATTGCTTAATTCTTAATGTTTGTTTTGTTTCCCTAGTTGTTATAAGTATGTATCATGTACATATTTATTCTGTTATCCCTTAAGCCTTTATAGTTGTTGGTTTAAAAATTTAATATATATTTGAGCGACATTATTAAAACATTTTGAACTTTACTGTCTAATGCAGGAACCACTAGCCACATGAGGCACTTTAAATTTAGATTTAAAGTGTGTATTTCTTCAGCACTAGCTATATTTCAACAGATTAATAGCTGTATATAATTAACAGTTACCATATTGGACAGTCAGATATAGAACATTTTTGTCACCTCAGAAAGTTCTGTTGGATAGTGCTGATCTAGAGGTTGTCTAGTGAATGATGGGTTCAGTTAATATGTAATCCATTTTATACTTTTCAAGACAAAGTACTCTTTTAAAGCATACATAGATTTGCATTTATGTGATATCCTGTAAATCAGTCCACTCTTAGAAAACATGGTTTTAGAGGTAGTATTAGATTTTAATTAAGACTTCAGATTTTGCTAAATAGGTGCCTGTTTCTTAATTACTAGAAAATAATTTGTTCTTGATTCTACAAGCATTTCCTTTACTGTATTTACTTACACATTGCATGGTAAATTCTTTTTTCTTCTCCTTCCCTTTTCTCTTTCTCCTTCTCCTCCCCCCCCTCCTCCTTTTTACTTTATTTATTTGAGACAAGGTCTCACTGTAATTCCCCAGCTGGCCTTGAACCCTCCATCCCCTACCTCAGTCTCCCAAGTAGAATTACAGGCATGCACCACCACATCCAACTTCCTCTATCATGTTTTAAAAGTTAGATACCAAGCCCATGCCAGTCATCACAAATATTAAGTTAAATGAGGTGGAGTGAGAGTGGGAAAAAGTTGAAGGTTGTCTGTAAGAAGTCTCTAGAAGAGTATTTTTCATTACTTATTAATAATTATATAAGAACACCAGTAAATTATGGAGTATAAAATTACTCCAGACAATATCAAAGAGATTGTCTGGTACAGAATCCTTTTCCAACTTCATTTCTAAATGCTGATTCTTTGATTAATAATATAATAGCCTTTATTATATGTTTAACTTTTTTATAAAAATAAAATCTTTGTCATTTTAAAAAGCTTTATGATACAACTTTTCTTGATTCCTTTTCTAAAAGGATGATGATTTGAACTTAGTTATTTTAATATGACCCCAAACTTAAGGGTACTTAAACACTATATTTTGAAGAAAATAAAACATGAAATAAAAAAACTGGCCTTATATCTGGCAATCTTCAGCTGTTTCAACTCAGTTCTTTGTGTCCTTATGAATAATAAGGTGGAGGCTCACAATTTCTCAATTTAGAGTTCAGTTCAAACCTGAATCAAAACATGATTTTAAATTGATTTTAGCAAACCTCCATGCATTGAACGGTTTTTTGCCGTTGTTTCAGTGGAGCCTCACCATATGAGAACATATTTTACCTATGTGTATAAAGAAATCCATTTTAAGCTTGTGAGTAATTGTGTATTCTGTTTTTATATGAAATACACATATGTATGTATAAGTGATACACTCTGATGTTTCATTATGGAAGGGGAAAAAAGCTTTAAATAAAAGTAAGTTTTAAAAAATTCCTGATACAGGAAGCAAAAAAGCCAGTACAGTTTCTAATTGCCTTTTAGAGACTCTGAGTTCCCTCATTACCTGTGATTTAAGCTAAAAATGAGGTAATTATAGATAACATCAGTGTTTATCTGGTTGATCTTGGCACCTGCAGTCCTAATGTTGTAGCTTACCCATATCTGGTGCCACACTTTACAGTCTAATGCTGACATACCTAATTTACACTTCTCATATTTCCATTGATTTCAAGTTAGATGTTCCTTGTTCTATTTGAATAGTATTTTCAAAATCATACATTTAAAATGATATTACATGGAATATTGGAATTATGGCACAGTCCTTTCACTGCTAGAATTCTTTCACTAATATATTTCTGTATAGGTTAGAAGCATATTTAAAAATTTCTCTTCTCCATTCACATTTGAGAAAACAAATGTGATCATTATTAACATGTCAATTTTTCAGATATCAGCATGTACTTTAGGATTATAAAACTGTGAACCTTTTTTAAAAAATCATGTTCAGCTTTCTTACCTTGTGCTTCCTCAGATTTATATATTCTACCCATCGAATTATGACCTAATCCTGCTCATGGATCATTTTCATCCTACCCTGGCCTTTTTGTTCCATTATCTTTCTATTCAGATTCAACAAGGTAATGAAGTTTGGCTGGCTGTCCTTAAAGCTACATGGCCATGTCCTAGAGCTCCTTCTGCCATACTGCCTTCTCAGTACCCCTCTCAGAAGTACATCCCCTCCCTTCCCTTCCTTGGTGACTTGGGCTTCCCCATTACTGGTCATCTCTTCTCTTACCCACCCAGCCATTTCATTATCAATAGAAGCCAAATAACTAAATATTGGAGATCTTCAGTACTAGAAAATATGTAGTCTCTGAACTCTTTCCCCTTTATTGCAGCTGTTTGAATTTCATAAATTATTGCAACTTATAGCAACTCTGTGTTCAACAGAATGAAACACTACCTAATACTGTGTCATGCACACTTTCTATGTTTGAACCTAATGTTACAGTGACTATGTTTCTTCTTATTTTGAGTCATACCACATCAACAAAAGGAGGTCCAGGAGATTTACTCTATTCCTGTCAGTGAGGTTGAGGCTACTTTGTGGGAGCAACTCTTCCCCAGTCATCTTTTGAATACTTTCCAGTCTGGGGTGGGGGGGATCATTTTCTGGCACTATATTTGACAGTGCTGCTCTGCTATTCATAGGGGTTTCAGTGGCTAATTGGGGAGTGGTCTGCTCAGTCCTTCTCCCTAGTCTGTCTTAGTCTGGAAGCTCAGTTGTAACTTGTCCACCATGGGTGGCCCTGGGGATATCTGAAGTACCTGTGGCACAGCTTTCAGCATCACAGCAACACAAGTTTCCATAGCACATCAAGCTGACAGACATGGGGGATAATTTTCTATAGTATATCACAATTTGGATCAATAATTAAATTTTTTTTGGTCCTAAGTACATAATTTAGTCATTTATGCATCATTTGAGCTACAAAAGTATTTAAACAATTAAATTTAGAAAGTACTAACTAGTTTCATGTCAAATTTATGTGCATGTTTTGGGAAAATACTACATTAAAGTGTATAATTAGAAATAGATATCTCCTTTTAATCATCAGCTATATTTATTTGCTATATATTCACATTTATTTCCAAGTCAGAAAATAAAAAATAAAAAGACACTGAAGGAGTCTTAACTACCTAAGTAGGTCTTGTTGGAGGGAAGGTATCAGTTGCTGCTTCCAAAGTTGATTTTATTTTTTGATAAATGATTGTAACACTCATGCCATTTTTATCAGTCACAGTGTTATTTTCTGAGGAGCACAGGGGTAGGCTTAAAATACTTCTCAACAGCACTTCTCAAAGTGCTTCCAAGGCAGCCACTGCTAATCCATTAGCATTGGCATGAGAAGTGAAACCTACCCATCCCTGCTTCTCCCTGCTTAGATGCTGATTGTGTTCAGGGACCCAGTGTCTGCAATGTAGAGTAGTTGCCATTAGATGGCACCAGTCCATTTTGAAAGAGAATCCTTTAGGGCCCAGGTTTCTCATCTATTCCGTTTCGGGATTTATACATCTAAATGTCCTGGAGAAGGACATCATGTTTGGGAGAGTAATAGGTCAACAAAAGGAAGACCCTCTACTAGATGGATTGACACAGCGGCTGCAACAATGGGCTTAAACCTGAAAAAGATCATGTGCCTGGCACAGTGTTGGGTAGTGTTTTGTTCTGTTATAGATAGGGTTGGTATGAGTTGGACCCAACTCCATGGCACCTAAAAACAACAACAAAAATGTACCAAATGGTTCTTACCTGTTCACAATAGCAATTGTTAACCTAATCTTCTCAGTAAAACTATTGGAAACATATCTCTATATCCTCAGATATGCTATTCAAAAACTAAAAATCTAAGGAAGAAAATAACGCATTCTGTGCTCCTCTGGTGTCTGGAGTATCATGTGCCTCATTAGTGTTACTTGTCTTCCACATTATTCCAAAAAAGTAATTTTCCTAATTCTTGTTCCTTTTTTTGCTTGACAGTAATTTAATTTTTCAGCGTCTTATTTTCCTCATTCATAAGGAGGGTCTAAAAATAAATACTCCAAGAAGGTTGTTATAAAAGTCAGAAGTGATTTGCCTAAAATATCATAAGTGGACTTGCCTGCAGCTGTACCACTGTGGTATCCGATCCCGTCAGATCTCGGAAGCTAAGCAGGGGTCAGGCCTGCTTAGTACTTGGATGGGAGACCACCTGGGAACATGAGGTCCTGTAGGCTTGGAAGAAAGACCCAGAAACCCACTCCCAAAAAACAATCTGCCATTGAATTGAAAACTCTATGAATAGCAGAGAAACACTAACAATACTATTTCACCTATTGTACATAGGGTTGCTATGAATTGGACACCAACTCAACACCACCTAACAATAACAGTAGCATTTAAATGGCATTATTGTTCAGATTTTTGCTATTTGGTCACACACACACACACACACACACACACACACACGTGTGTGTGTGTTAAAATGGTTAAAAAAAGATACTTGTTGAATATTTCTTTTATCTTGGAATAGTCAAAAAATTACTTAAACAAGAAAAGAATAGAAAGAGCAACAAGAGGAAATAATGTTAGATCTAAATTATGTCCAAATTATAAACCTTCATTGTGCTGAAAACCAAGCTAATTGGATTAAAATATATATGCCCAACAAAGTTATGGCATCTTTAATGTATGAAAAACTTGTCTCTTGGATCAATAATAACACACTTAAAGGACTATTATAATTATCAGTAACAAAAATTATTTTTTCAAATATGTGCTGTATCCCCCACTGAGGACTTTTCATATATTTCTCTAGGTGTCACAGCACTTTTTTTTTTCTTTCTGGTGCTGAGGATCAAACCCAAGGCCTTGAGCATACTAGGCAAATGCTCTCCTAGTGAGCTACATCCCCATTCTTCATCATAATTCTTCAAGGTAGCTGCTATTATTATTCTACTTCACAGTTGAGGAATCTAAGGCACAGGGAGGTTAAGTAACTTGTTCATGCCAGCACAGGCACAGAGTAGCTAATAAATTGGGTACTATTTGTGACTGTGCGCCTTCTTTTTGATCCCACATGTGTTACTATCCTGACCATGCTCTTAACCGCTATTCTATACTGCAAAGGAGGAGTCAGGCTCCATGGCACACACCTATTATCTTGCACTCCAGAAGCTAAGGCAGGAGGATCACAAGATTGAGACCAGAAATAGGCTGTACAATTTTGTGAGACCTGTCTCAGAATAGAAAATGAAAAGGGAGTTGGGGGTGCAGCTCAGTGATAGAGCACTTGGGTATGCACAAAGCCTTCAACCCTTCAACTCCCTAATACTGACAAAAAAAAAAAAAAGACAAAGGACAGAAAGAAAGTTTTTAAAATGAAGAAATAAAATGACTTGAAAGCAAGAAAAATTTTGTTCATTTTCAGTAATAAAATACAAATTAAATTTTTCTTACTAAAACAGTAATAAGAATAAGAAATTTTTGAGAAGTGGTGGTACATTTCTTCTGACACAAAGTTAGAACATGTGTCCAATTTAGAATACTTAGCCACAAGCTCCTCCTGGCAGAAGGCCTGGTTGGGTGGGAATCTGTGCTACAAGCTTGGAAAGCTTTCCTGGTACAAATAGGAAATGCACTATTGTCTTTAGTGACTCTTCTGGAACTCTGTGGAGAAAATATACCTTGCCCAGTGGTCAGGTTTTTCAACTTGAGCTGTACAGTTGGTTACATTCATGGCTGTAAGCATAGCATACAAGATAGTCCTTTTTCAAAATGAGTGGGATCACCAGGCGCAGTGGTGCACGCCTGTAATACCAGCTTCTGGGGAGGCAGAGGCAGGAGGATTGCAAGTTCGAGACCAGAGGTAGTCTGCGTAACTTTGTGAGACCCTGTCTCAACAAAAGTAAAAAGAAAAGAAAAAATGGGCCGGGCGTGTAGCTCAGTGATCCAGCACTTGCCAAGCATACAAGCGCAAGGCCCTGGGTTCAACCCCCAAGTACAGCAAAAAAAAAAAAGAAAGAAAGAAAAAAAAAAGGTGGGATCTGGGCAGTGACAATGAGTATGTATAGAAGGATGATTGAGGGTTTTAGTGGCTTTTGTTTTAGGAGATCTCTCTTAAGACATTGCCTCCAGGGTTTCAGCTTTGATAACAAATTTTAAATCATAAGTCAATTTTATTGTGGCATCATGGAATTTGAGAGTAATTTCATGAAGCTGATCTCAGTAGCCTCAACTGTTGACAAATAATTCCTAATGTTTAGTTTGGTGCAAGATGCTGGGAACATAGGTCTCATTCTTTTATTCAAACTCAGTAAATGGTTTGGGACAATTAATTTCCAATTGTTTCCCAGTAGAACAGATTTACTTGTATATTAATGAGGCACAGGTGTTAGGCCCCTGGTGCCTGCATGCCTGGGAGGCATATTTCAGTTGTTTATCTACTCAGCCATAGGTACTGCAAGGTACTCAAGCTTGCCTTTAACAGTTTTTACAGTGAGGCTTTTTAATTTTTTGATGTTTTCTTCAAATTTGCTTGCACCTGTTAAAATTTTCAAACTGATCATGTAGAACAAAGTCGCAGAGATTTCATTAGTAATAGCACCAACAACAGTTAAAGAAAGGAGTCTTTTATTATATATAACTGCCTAGCCTAACATTAAAGAGAAATGGGTTTATTCAAACAGATATTTCATGTGAGAAGGCAATATAATCAACAAGAAACTTTTTTGTTGTATATTTTTAGAGCAGATATATCTTTGTCATTGGCAATAATAATCATATATTTATATTAATATTCATTTTTCTTAATTATTCACTGACCTGCACTTCCAACATTTTACAGGAAATGGAGTAGCCTCCATAGACATTATGAATTTCAGTGGTTGGCATAATTATAGCTATCTACATATTCATTAAATCTACAGAAGAACTGTGTCCAAAAAGACAGCCATGCATTCAGAAGCAGAACACAACTAAATATATACATTTTAAAAGTTACATCTCTTAGGCTTATTTAACATTAATTTCCTGTAGCACTCCTCTCTAAGCAGAAGAATTTTAACAAAAGGATTCCTATGCTTTGATTCCTTTCATATAGGAAAGAATGGGAAGAACTATTTGTAAACAACAATTACTTGGCAACAATAAGGCAGAAGGGGATTAATGGGCAGCTGAGAAGCAGCAGGTTCCGCAGCATTTGCTGGAAGGTAAGAAGAAAATATTTATTTACAGTTTGTGGTTGCAGTATATCAACACATTACCTGATGCCCTGGAAGATTACCCTTGCAGGGGATCACTGAGTTTTCCAAGTGAATTCACTCCCGATTTTTAGACCATACATGTTCATCTTTCATACGACATTTACTAATAAGGTTAAACAACTTTAGTCCTGAATAACTGGGAATGGTAAAGGAATCATTTGAAATAACTATCTTTTCATCTCTTTTAATGGTGCAAATTTCAGATCAACGTTGTTACATTACTTAGAGGCTTTTGCAGGAATTCTTGAAGTTAGGCAGAAGTGGGGGAGGGGGTACCTTCCAAGTTCCTATTATATCAAATGTCGTCATTTAGTCATCTTTTTTTCTTCATACAGAACAGCCAGAAAAGATTTTTCACATTTCTTTTGTTAAAAACACAAAGTGAGGGGCAAGAAGAAGTAGTAGAAGGAAATTGGGTCTGGCTCCTTTGCAGGAAATGGGTAGTTGGTTACCAGGGCTAGTAATGATAATCTGCAGTTATCTTTTTTATTGCTTTGAGAAATTATCCCCCTTTTTTTTCCCAAAAATGAATTAATTTCAGGTTAGACTCATTTTTAAAATGACTTCTGTTAAAAGTTTTTAGGGTTGCCTGCATAAATGGAGCATATTAATTTTGTGCAAGTAAAGACAGTAAGAAACATACAATCTATTAGACAGTTTAAATTTAATAATTAAAATACATTTTTCTTCTGTTAAATGATGAAGGCAGTGAAGATAGGAGACCTGCTGTTAGAAAATTTTACACAAAATTTGTGCCCCACCCCCATTCCCTGTTGTTTAACTTTTAGTATCTTTCATTTGCTAAAAATAAACTGAAATCCATATTTAATGTTGCACTAAACTAAATTAAATCATATTTGTCTTTTTAAGAATGTTTCTTTTCATATGATGATTGCCAGTTACAAATTACACTTTTTGCTATAAAAGGAGTGACTTTGCTTAGGCTATGTCCTCAGTCGTTTACCTGCTCTATTCTTTATCTCCTTATTTCAGTAGAAAACCTTAAACATAGAAGTTAATAATCAGACCTTGCACTTCTTACTAACTCCCTACCATGTCTAGTAAGGTTACAATGCAAAATGTGATTTATACTTGAACCTCAGTGAGTGAGTGTTCATTTTTAATATAAATCTGGAAGGGAGCTTTATTCCATTTTGCACTGTACCTCTTGAGATCTTGCTTCTGGCTTTTGGTTGCTCAGCTTTTGAATTTTCTAATCATGTAATAACAACAACAATAATTTCTTATTTATCCCCAAATATACATTATTGAGAATTAAAATGATGATATGAGTGTGAACTGCTATGAATAGTGTATCTCTGAATTTTTAGATGCCTTTGTTTGGCCTAGTTTCACATTTTGTCTCTTAACAATTTTTATAAACATTTTCTTTCCTTTTTTCTTGATAGCTGTTTCTTTGTGTTCTTCCTCAAGATAAAAGTCAATGGATAAGTAGAATTAAGGAATTAAGAGTGTGGTATAGCAACATTAAAGAAATAGTAAGTAAATAGTAAACATAATTAATTTAATTGTTGTTTTCTGTGTCCTTTAAAGTCTGGTAGCCTCTGACCTTTGTGTGTATGTGTTATCTTTCTTTACCAGCATATCACAAATCCAAGAAAGGTTGTTGGCCAACAAGATTTGATGATCAACAATCCCCTTTCACAGGATGAAGGGGTAAAGTTCATCTTTATTCATATCTCTACCTCATTCACCCGTAAGAATATGTTTATGTGACTGCTTGAAAATCATAATGAAAACAGTGTATTTCATGCCAACTATTTTCTTTACTCCACGTAATGAATTACCTAAAACCGGATGGAGATAATTCCACACTATGTATGTGCTGAGTGATAGGGTGTTTATAATTTATTTCTGTGGAGAAGTGCCAGGGTCTATAAGAACTAAGGAAAAACAAAAGAGCATGCAGATGAAGATAGGACTGAATTATCAAGACTGAATTGAGGAATGGGGTGGCTAAGGAACACTTCTTTTTAAAATACAGAGAAAGAAGGGTCCACTAGATAGGACTAACACCTTGGAAGAAAGAAGTAACTATTTATAGTAATCTGTGAAGAAGTTTTAAAAAGATAGGAAAAGGATGAGGCTTACTTTTACTCATATTCCAATGAAGACTAGGAATGATTACTACTTCTAAAATACTGTATAGCTTTTTCAATTTTACTACTTTAATTCCTGTCCATTTAGCTGACAATAGAAATTTTTTTCTCATTTAATAGATAATATTAGCATTTCATTCTCCTGATATATATAATTAAGTTATAAGTATATAAGTTATATATATATATATAAGTTATATATAAGTTATATAAGTTATATATAAGTAAGTTAGGTTTTTGCTACAGCAGTATAAAATATTAAGTAATTTTTAAAATTTTCTCTATGTTCACATGTTAAAGCCTATAGAAAATCTTTTGAGAAAGCTGGGTGTAGTGGCGCATGCCTGTAATCTCAGCACTATGGAAGCTGAGGTAGGATGATTGCAAGTTTGAGGCCAGTCCAGGCTACACAGTGACTTCTAGGCCAGTCTGGACTATATAGCAAGACTCTGTCAAAAAAAAAAAAATATATATATATATATATATATATATATTTACACACACACACACACACACACACACACACCCCACCACCCCTATTAGGTAATATGGGCTGGGATTTAGCTCAGTTGGTAGAGTGCTGCGCTGCAGTCTCTGAGGTCCCGAGTTCAATTCCCAGCACCACAAAAATGGGAGAAGGGCCTGGCAATCCACTCCCTAGGCAATCCCGAAACAGTCAGCCACTGAAAACCCTATGAGTGTCGCTATAAGTCGGATACCGACTCGATGGCACCTAACAACAACAACAAATTAGGTAATATAATCAGGCATTATAGGAAACATTACACATCTTTCTTAGTGCATCATGAATTCAAGTTGGGACCAGGGTCCTGCTTTAATCCAAGCACCTTTGTTTGTTTATAGGTATAGTAGCAAGAATAAAGCAGTGAGAAGCATTATTCATATTGTAGGTATAATAGAATTTTAATATATATATGATCTTAATATTTAATATATTTAATATATTTAGTATATATATAATCTTAATATTTAGTGTTTGAATTTATACACACACACACACACACACACACACACACACACACGCCTGCAGCTGTACCACTGTGGTATCTGATCCCCTCAAATCTCAGAAACTAAGCAGGGCCGGGTCTGGTTAGTACTTGGTGTGAGAGATCACCTGGGAACACTAGGTGCTATAGGCTTGGGAGAAGGACCTGGCAACCCACTCCCAAAATACAATCAGCCATTGAAAAGCCTACGAATAGCGGAGAAGCATTGACAATATTGTCTCACCTGTTGTACATAGGGTCATTATGACTTGGACACTGATTCAGTGGCACCTAACAATAACAACAATAATATACAATAGTATAAAACTGGAAAAACTGATGCAAGAATCAGGGTGTATTTTTGAGATTAGATTCTAATAAAGATTATTCTGATCTCAGGTTTTCTACCCGAGAAAACTGAAATGACAGTTTAGAGAAAAGTAAATTTAGTAACATGAATCGTTGAAGTCATAAAATTCAGGTGAAGCCATGAGATTATTTTGATTAACTTGTTCTCCTTACTTTAGAGTCTTTGGAACAAATTCTTCCAAGATAAAGAACTGCGATCAATGATTGAACAAGATGTCAAAAGAACGTATGTAGACCTACATTACTTTCACTAACTCAAATTGTTGTTACTTTGTAATTTTAGCAAAATGTAAAATCCCCAGAGGAACCTTAATTGGCTGCAATATTCTGTTTGTGTTAGCAACATTTCTTAAAAATTTGATAGTATTATTTTCTATTCTTAAAATACATATTTCTATATTCCTTTTTTCAAAATAAACCTTATTAGAATATTGATCTTAATATTTAGTTTTTGAATTTATAACAATTACATGAACTCATATGATTCTGATAAAATTTTATTGTGTAGTCATATTTGTGTAACTGGAAAAACTTATCTCTTTATATATTTGAATCCCTTTCTAATCAAATTGTTTTTTAAATGACTATTATTCTTACTTTTATTTCTTTTTCTCTTGAAGCTATTCAGGTTTCAAACAATGTGTTTTCTCAGTTTACTTGGTATTTACCATGTAAAAGAGCAGTTTCTTACCTACCACACTGTCAATGTCTATAAGGTCTATACATTGGACCTTATCTTTCTGAGTCATGCATTGAGAAGTTGTGGGTTTTGTGTCAGAGCTCCCATGATGAGTGCTAGCTAATGTACACTATAATTGTGAGCAAAGTACTTTTAACATTTCCCCCCTCAGTTTCCTCTTCTGAAAAATGGGGATAATGCAAGTTACCTGACAGATTTTAGCTGATTAATGAGTATAATTTGAGTATTCCTTACCCAAAATGTGTGGAATTGGAAGCGGTGTGGATTTTGGAATATTTGCATAGAGTTTGCCAGTTGATCATCCCTAATCTGAAAATTCAAAATTCAAAATGCTCCAAAATCTAGAATTATTTGAGTAGCATGTCAGTGCCCAAAATGTTTTAGATTTTAGAACATTTCAGATTTTGGATTTTCATTCTAAGGGTACGCAACCAGTATATGTAGTAATTGTGATAATTTAAATAGGTTTATACTTTAAACAGTAAACCATTATATATAAAAATGTTAATAAATGTAATCATGGGTATTTTGGATTTGTCAGATATGTGCAGAGCCATGAGTATCTCTATGGCTTTCTCCACACCTTTGTGTACCTTGCTCCACTGTAGTTCAGCTCCTACTAGATCTGTTACAGTGTCAAAGCCTCTGGCTTTCTGACATTCCATTTCTTTCTATGTCCCAAACATTGAAAAATCAGACAACATGGAGTGCCATTAAGTTATACTACATATTAAAGAGATGAAATTTTCCATTTAAAAATGAAAATGATTGAGAGGAATCATGGGTGCAGAGTTCAACAAAACTAGCTAAATGTGGGCTGCAGAGTGGGAAGTATAGAAGCATTTTGGTTAGCTTGCACTATCCAGTTAACTTAGGAGTAACCCATTTTTATAGGGAAGCTCCTCTCAGGGGTGTGTGGGACAGTGTTTGATCTCTGTAGTGTCTAGTTCCAGAAAGTAGATCATCAATGTATTGGCATACTCAAAGCACATAAGAAATATTTAAAACAAAAATTTCCTTCATCAGTCTTTTAAGAGCCTAAGTAATCAGTGGTAGTAAAACAGGCCTAATAAGAAAAAAATGTGCAGTGGATATTACTAACCAAACAGTAAAGTTATCTCTTTTAAAAAGTACTGGGCAGTTATCTTAAAAAAATTTGACATTTTCAGATTGGTAGGTCTCATTAGCAGAATTTTAATCCATCTCTCTACAGTTATTAAGTGGAAATGAAGTGGCCATGGCACTGGTACAGAGTCACACACTCAGAAACCATAAGGGCTAGACTGGTTAAAAGAAATGGACAACAGGTTGTTGTTAGGTGCCGTCGAGTCAGTATCCGACTCATAGCGACCCTCATAGGGTTTTCAGTGGCTGTTTCAGGATTTACTTGGGAGTGGACTGCCAGGTCCTTCTCTCATTTTTGCGGTGCTGGGAATTGAACTCGGGATCTCAGAGACTACAGTGCAGTGCTTTACCAACTGAGCTAAATCCCAGCCCTACACAACAGGAAAGAGAAGAAAATCCTATAGGCACCCCAAATTAGAGTTTGTTCATCATCTTGATTATTTAGCTCAAACATTTGCTGCTTCACTGTGTAAGAAAGTGTTAGTTCTTATTGTTAGCAACTTGGGAGCAACGGAGGAGGATCAGGATTTTGAGGCCACAGGCAGTCTTCACAACTTAGTGAGACCCTGTCTCCAAATTTAAGGAAGAAGGGGCTGGGGCTGCAGCTTAGTGGTGGAATACTTGCCTAGCGTGTGAGGCCCTGGGTTCAACCCCCACCCCCCAGTACTGGGCAGGGAGTGAGCATTCTTGAAAGCTTTATTCTTTTAACTATTTGATCTTATATTTTCTAGATATTTTCCTTGTAAAAATACAAGATAGATACATGCATACAAAAAGAGTTATTTTTTTCCTTAAATTTTTCTTCATAAGTGTATTTTAGTTAAAATGGCAAGCCTTAAGTTCGAGGAAGGCACCTAGAAAAACCAGTAGTTCATAGTCTACATGGGTTGTGGGGAGGTTCTGGATGCCATTCCCTTGCAGGCTTTCCCATAACATTCTACACTTTTAGTGGGAGTTTCCATGCCATCTCTATTTAAAATATGCCACAGAGAAGTGAGAGTGGTGATACACACTTGTAATCCCAGCAACTAGGAGAGGCAGAGGCAGGAGGATCTCCAGTTTGAGCCCAGACGCAGCCTGTGTAACTTAGTGACACCCTGTCTCAAAATTAAAAAAAAAAAAAGTTAAAATGGGCTGGGGGTATAGCACAGTGGTAGATCACTTGCAAAGTATGCACACGGCACCAAGTTCAACCTCCTATACCACAAAAAATAATAATAAATAAGATAAAGTTTTCATCATAGAACTTAGCTTGTAAGAATTGATAAGAATTTGGGTTTTTTGAATCATGTATTTATAGTCTCGTATGTTTTTGACTTGTCCTTAGCATCGAGAGAAGCAGAGTGTTGAATAGAACAAATAGCATTCTACTGTTTCAGCGAGTGTATTTTCCAAGGGTGGGAGAGAGTGAGACAACAGAGGATTGTAGAGGGTAATAATTTCTCTGAAGAAATACACCAGGTCAATAGGCTAGTTAGAGGGATAGTAACTAGAGAGGTGGCTACGTTAAGAACAGTAGTCAGAGAAGACATCCTTGAGAAAATGATATTTGAGCTGAGATGTGAAAAAATTTTAAAGGCTATCCATGTGAAGGTCTTAGGTGAAGAACATCCCAGGCAGTGGGAGCAGCCAGTGCAAAATCTCTAAATGAAAATGAGCTCAGTGTTGAGAGGAGTAGAGTGAACACAGGTGTGGCTAGAACCAAGAGAGAAATCTTGAGGACAAAGGCCTGACACAGATCCTCTGCAGATCACAGTAAGAAGTTTGGATTTTGTTCCAGTTGCAATGAGAAGCTATTGGAGGATATTGAGCCAGTATGTGATACCTAAACAAAAAATTGTTGCTGTGTAGTAAGGAGAAGGTGGAGGTAAGAATGGAAGCTGGAAAGTAGCCAGCTTGCAATTTTCCAAGTTAAGGAACATTGGTGACTTAGACTAAACATGTAGTAGTAAAGACAATAGTAGATACATGGGGGATACGTAGTTTATATTTTTAAATACAAATTAGGGTTTATTGAATGTAGTTTTCTCACATCAGTTCTATTCCATTTTTACTGCTCTGTTTTGGATACTTTTTAAACTTCTACCTACAGTCTCTTATTTGTTTAATTGCTATCATTGTCTCTGGTATCTTTCCACTTCCAGTCCATTCCATGTGTTATAGACCAATTACTCTTATCAAAGCAAATTTATAACCATGCTAATTACCTAATCTAAATCTTCTCTTTCTCCTGTGGCCTACAGAAGAATGGACTTAGCCACCTTCCCTAACACATACCCAATACCCTTTTAAAACCGTGTTTCTGGCATTATTCCATGAACCAGTGCTATCCATTTTCCATAGTTTGGAATTTTCTATACTCTGTTGGAATGCTACTTCATTCTACTGTTCCCTGTTCCTGTTCCTGACAGCTCACCATTTAAGGCCTAAGTTCCCTGTTCCCTGTTCCTGACAGCTCACCATTTAAGGCCTAAGTTCATCACCACCATGCTCAGGAGACATTTTCTGGTCTTTACAACTGGAAATAATTTGTACCTTTCAGTTAGCTCTGTTTCCTATTTGAATCTCTATCATATGGCTAGAGTGTCTTTTTTTTCTTTTTTTTAACATGCAACATCCTCATCTTAATACTTCCTTTTGCTTATAATTTATACATGGGCCAAGACATCTATTTAAGTAAACTTTATTTTCTCACTTTTTAAAAGCATCTTGTCATTTGCCATTTTAAAGACTCATTAATGCCAGGCGTGGTGGCACACACCTGTAATCCCAGCAACTCTGGAGGCAGAGGCAGGAGGATCGCAAGTTCGAGGCCAGAGGCAGTCTGTGTAATTTATCAAAACCCTGTCTCAAAAAAGTAAAAAAAAAGGGCTGAGGTTGCAGCTGAGTGGTATAGCACTTGCAAAGCATGTAGGCATGAGGCCCTGGGTTCAACCCTCTCTACTAAAAAAATAAATGAATAAATAAAAATAAAAGATTCATTAATAATAGCAAAAGTTCTCTTTTTAAAACTATAGATATGTGCTCTCCATTTTGTTAAACACCAGATTTTATGCAGCTATTTAAATTTAAATAAAATGTAAAATTCAGTCTTCATTCACAGTGGCCACTTTTAAGTGCTAATGGGCACTCCATTAGACAGAGATTATATAGAACATTTCTATCATTACAGAAAGTTCTGTTGTACAGCACTATATAGGTAATTAATTGTTGTATTTTTATAGAGTATGTGGTATGAATATCTACTTTTTAGTTTTCATTCATGTTGAACATGGAGGTGTGGCCCATACTAAATATTTACTTGTTTTTTCCTTTATCTCTCCATGAGAAAACACCATGAATTTTTCTAGTATATAAGACTTATCTGAGTTTTTGGTCAAATGTACATCATAATGTGATTCATTTTGACATGCTTTTCATAGTGACAATTTTCATATATGCAATTTGATAAACATTATTCATATAGGTTACCCCATACCCTCCCCAATGTTTCCCCCTCTCCCCCCCTTCCCATCTAAGTTTCCCATCCAAGTCTTCTCTATCTTTTACTATGTAGTATTTTTCTATATGTCCTTGGGTTCCATCAAATGTAATTCTTAAGTTACATTGTGGCATATACCTGGTAACTAGACAGTTTTTGGGAAAAAAATTATATTAATAATATGCAAAATTGATTTTACAGAGTTAATTTATTATATTATTAAATTTTTTTTAATTTAAAGACAGTTCCCCTTTTGGCAGAAATGCACCCAGTACTTTCATCCATTGATCCTCACACATTGTGAAGTTAGGTTGTCCTAAATGTTCAGTATCTTTTACACAGTTTCCTTCAAGCCCATTTTTTATTTAAATAAAAAACAAATTCCTCAGGGAAAGGAAGGTTTTACACGCAATTTCAGAGCAGAATTGATTTTGTTGTGTGTTAATGCAGACAATCTGCCCAGTGTTAAAATGTTAAAGGGAAAAAAAAATACAAGCTGCCATATTCGTGTGATCACACCAAAATAGCAGCTTGTATTTATATTTTCAGTCTCCTTGAGGTGGACTGCAGGCACACATGAGTGAGTGGATGTACTTGGTGTTGTGTTGTGATTTTATTTAATGCAGGCAAAGTACATGCTTGTGCATTCACGACCAGCCCTCACATATGCACTTGTTCACAGCCGAGAAAGTGAAAACGACAACACAAGCCGCTCTGTAAGAGTTGCCGGCAACCTGTGTGTGTGTTTCTTAAATATTAAAGAGGGGGAAAACAGATTTTCAGGAATACAGGAAACATTTCTTCTGTCCAATGGCATATAGTCCTTCTTCATTTCATATTTAATGTAAACTCAAAATTATTATGATTATTGCTTATATATTTAGAAATATGCATTTTCCTATTCTATTGTTTTAAAGTATGCCTTTCCCATTTGTTTCATATATGCATACAAATTCTTAGCATATACTTATTCTAATTTATGAGCTCTTTAAAAGATCTTTGTTTTCAGTATTTGAATGAAAATACAGGTTTGTTTGCTATAGAACATACAGTTGTAGTGCTGTGATTAGAATCCAGATACTCCTAAGTCTTTGCAAGTTGGGGACAGTAGTACACGTTACCCTGAGCTGCTGACCCCTAGAATTTTTGCACTGAGATTCTTTTAAATAAGCCACATTTTGAAGTACTGTTTATAATTGTGACTTTGTATGATTATGAGAAAGTTGAAAGTAAAGCCTGGAGGGTGGTAAAATAATATTCCATTCTGAAATATTCCCAGTAGGCATAGCCTGTTTGTTAGTGTAACATAGTCTTTCCAGTACATTCAAGTGGACTTGGAATTGAAGCTAGCTTGATACTTCAGTGGTAATGCTTTGAATGTTTTCTTAAAGGTTGAAAACTGCAAAATAAAGCCTCTGTTTCCAGTCCTGACACAGTTTTGCAGTTGAAGTGCACATATATCTATCTGCTTATATATTTTTCCCTAATTTTTCACCTTTATTGTTTGAGTGGAGTCTTTGGAGGATGGGAGGTAGTAGGGTAGAGGGTTTTGTTGTATGATTCAGGGTGTTACAGAACCAGAAAGAACTTTAGATGAAAATCTCTACTTAGATGGTGACAGTTACCACCTCCTCAACTCCAGCCTCTCCTGCCATCTCCCAGCCATTCCTCCTGTCACACTAACCATTCTGGTTATCTTCTCAACTGTATCATGATTTCAAATCCTCATCTCCCTTGTTAGACTCTTGGAGATTTCTCTGCTATCTTCTTGGGATGGAGCCTACCCTTTGTCTCCACAGTAAATTCCTGGTGTGTGTGTGTGTGTGTGTGTGTGTGTGTGTGTGTGTGTGTGTGTGTGTGTGTGTGTCTGTCTGTCTGTCTGTCTGTCTGTCTGTCTGTCTGTCTGTCTCTCTCTCTCTCTCTCTCTCTCTCTCTCTCTTTGTGATACTTTGAAGTTGAACCCAGGGCCTCACACATGCTTTTCAAGCACTCTACTACTGGGCCACACCCCTAGCCCATTTTTTACTTTTTATTTTGAGTCAGGTTCTCATTAAATTTTGCAGGCCGCCTCTGATCTCAAACTCAAAATCCTCCTATGTCAGCCTCCTGTGTCACTGGGATTATAGGAGTGTACCTTATGCTTGGCCTTAAGTTTTCAGTTTTCATTGTGCTATTTATTTGTGGGTGTATTTGTTCATTCAACAGCTACTACTTGAGAAATTATCGTGTCCCACTATTGTTGTAAATGTTGAAGATTCTAATAAAGAGAAGACTGCCTCTCTGATACATCAATACATACTTTGATTATCATCTGCAAAATATCTATGTGCTCTTCTAGGTCTGTAGTTCTAACTTCTTATGTTATATATCTTCATATGCTCCCACAGTAAACATTTGTGTTCTTACTGGTCATCTGGTTAAATACTTTTATTTCAGAAGACAAAAAGTTGAAGATAAAAAAGAGTATGACCTGAATAAGCAAATATAGCTTGTTAATGGCTAAAGTAGATGTGATCTTTCTACTGCTCTGTGATATATGTTAATCTTGTTTGCCTGAATTTAATACCAGTGCTGTTCAGGAAAAATTAAGTACCTTCAGTATGCAAAGCACTTTGTGAAGCAAATGAGAGAGAGAAATAAATGAATCTGTGTATCATACCTTACATAGAAAGAGGTAGAGACTAGACAAGTAGATAGGTTTCTGCCTTCTGGGTTCATGTTGTTGTTGTTGTTGTTAGGTGCCGTCGAGTCGGTATCCGATTCTTAGCGACCCTGACAGGGTTTTCAATGGCTGTTTCGGGATTGTCTTGGGAGTGGATTGCCAGGTCCTTCTCCCATTTTTGCGGTGCTGGGAATTGAACTCAGGACCTCAGAGACTGCAGCGCAGTGCTCTACCAACTGAGCTAAATCCCAGCCCCGCTGGGTTCATGTAGTCTAATTTAATGTTTCTCAGCTTTTGAGTATTGGCATTTTGGACCAACTAAGTCTTTGTTGTGAGGAGCTCTTAAGAGCAATGGAGTCCTGACCTCTGCCTGCTAGAGGGTCAGTGGGGCATACTTCTTAAACCTTTCTATAGGTCCTTTGTCTGATTGAAGGATTCTCTGATGCATGGTCTAAGGGCTTTGTCATCTTAAGAAAGAGTTTTACAGCCTTTAATCTTGTTTTTCTGTGTCCTAGGTTTGATGCTACCCCCAAACAGTGTCTTAATGTTAGCATCATTTGCTGACTGGAAAGGCTGAGAATGAGAAGAAATGTAATTTTTAAACTCAGCAAGTTCTAGCACCTTTGTAGCTTATCAGTTCTTTCTTTTGCTTTTTTCTTTCATTCTACTATAAGTAACAAGAATCAACAAGATCTCCTTCAATGTTGTGCCTGACTGTCTCTTTAGCTGGACCCAGTTCACTGCATACATTTTCTATTTTTCATATAATCAGGGGCTACTGTGTTGTCAGACTTTCTGTGACTACATAATAAGAGACTCTTTTCCTCTACTTTTCCTATGTTTTCCTTATTTTCAGTTGAGCCGTCACTGCTGCCTGCTCATGGACGGTCTTTACCTGCTAGTCTCCTTCAAACCCTAAGTCTTTCGCTTATAATCACATGAAGGTCCTTCCGGCTTCTCAGTCCCAAAAGCATTTCTACAAACATTTTAGTTGTTTTTAATAGCACTTCAGTTTTAGATTTCAAAAACTATATCAATTGGCTGTGGCTATGTAATTAAGCCAAAACTTAGTAGCTTAGAATAATAATTAATAATTATTGCATAGTTGCTGCAGATCAGTAATTTCGGAGCAGCTTAGCTGGGAATTTCTGACTTAGGAGTCTATCATGAGATTGCAGTTAGGTGTCTGCTGGAGACATTTGATAGTTTGACTAGGGCTGGAGGATCCATGCTACTTCCCATTCACATAGATCTCACCATGAGACTGCCTAAGTGTCCTCCTCCAGAGAAGGAGTGGTCCAAGAAGGAAAGGGAACTAGGTAGAGGGTATGGCCCTTTTATGTCAAAACTTTAGAAGGGAGGCATATCAAAGAATTTTCAGATGCATTTTTTATTGGAAATTTTTAATGTACAACTTAATGTGATTCATTCTGACATGCATTTCATTGTGACATTTCTATATATGTATTTTGTTGCACAGATAAGTTCCCCACATGTATTTTTAAAACCACCATGATCTGCATATAACTTCGTACGTCTCCCCAATGATCTCTTCCATTCTCTCCAGCTAGAAGGGGAAATGAGTACAGAGCCTGCTGGTGGTTGGGTAGAGTAGATTTTGTGTTCAAATGTAACTTCCACTTCCACTCCATTGGTTAACAGTCACATGGCCACACTAACTGAAAAGGAAGTTAGGAAATTGTCTTATCTGTTGTTGTTGTTGTTGTTTTTGTTGTTGTTGTTGTTGTTGTTGGGTGCTATCAAGTTGGGTCCAACTCATAGCGACCCTATGTACAGCAGAACAAAACAGTCCCCAACTTTGTGTCAGATACACAATTTTGTTTAATCCCATTGTTACAGACACTGTGTCAATGCATCTAGTTGAAGGTTTTCCTTTTTTCATTGACCTGCCACTCTCCCAAACATGATGTCCTTCTCCAGGGATTGGTCCCTCCTGATTACATGTCCAAAATACGTAAGAGGCAGTCTAGCCATCCTTGCTTCCATGGAGCACTCTGGTTGCACTTCTGCTAGGACAGATCCATTGGGTTCTTTTTGCAGTCCATGGTATATTCAATAATTGTCTCCAACACTATAATTTAAAAGCATCAGTTCTTCTCCTGTCTCCCATATTTATTGTCCAGCTTTCACAACCATATGATGTGACTGAAAATACCATGGCATGAGTCAGGCACACTTTTGTCTTCAATGTGACATCTTTATTTTTCAACACTTTAAAGAGATCTTTTGCAACACCTTTTCCCAATGCATTGCATCTTTATTCTGTACTGCTGCTTCTGTGGGTGTTGATTTGCAAACAGAGTAAAGCAAAATCTTGGGCAACCTCAATCTTTTCTCCATTTATCATGAAGTTGCTTACCGACCCAGTTGTAAGGATTTTTATTTTCTTCATGCTGAGGTGCAGTGACTTGAAAGAATAGAAAATAGGTTCAGTTGAATATACAGAATGGTGAAATCATACACACAAGAAGAAAAAAAATTTGATGTGTCTGCTTTCATTCTGTATCAAATTATTCTTACGGTTTTGGCTTAACTTTTTGGTTTTACTTTAATAAAATCATAGTAAGGCATTAGAGTTATTTTGGAGTTATACTGGGGAATTTTCATTAGCTCATTTTAAATTTTGGATGAGTGCTTGTTTTGATTTTCTGTTTTTGAAATATGGGCATAACATCAGTTATTGTTCCTTCAAGTCCTTCTGTGCTTCTTTGTCCTACTGCATGATTATAAACCCTCACCAAGGGCTTTATTTTTTCCCTTGAGGCATCTTATTGAACACTTGCATCTTCAGTAATTCATCTGGGCCCAATGCTTTGTCTGTTTTAATACTTCTAATTACCTAATTATGTACTATAATGCAGTGACAAAGCTCTTTATCATTTCACTCTTTTCTTAACCCTTTTCCTGCTTAGGAAATATTCTTTCTGTCTCTTTGTTTTCTGAGAAATTTTTCATTACAGATAACCTAGATATTTTCCTGGATTCCCTTTATTGTCTATGTTATGATAGACCATTATTTGAATGTCTTTTTAACTCACTCCTCCCAGGCACCTGGGTTCCTAGTATTGTGGTTCTAAACTTGGTATTTAGTAACCCTCCATCCTTCACTTTCTGACTCAGTAGCATACACTGTAGTCACATGAAAAGGTATCCAGAAGGCAAATAGAGTAGTCTCTTGTCATAAACTACTTTGTGACAGGAGTAGTGGCCATTCTATCATGAACAGAGCTTAGTGTAATCATATGTTCACAAGTATCCATAAACCAATTGTAATGGAAGTTAACAAAAGATTTTAAATTATGGTGAATTGTATAGCAAAGTAAGTACTATACATAAATACTAAGTATAAGTAAAAGTTGATAAAGGAAAACTTTTCTTTATACAAGTATTTAATATAATAAAGGAACAAAAAATAGTATAGTTTTACTCTTTTATGACCCTTAATGAATTATAGGTCTAGACAATAATCATCAGTGGTTATTAGCATTACATAAAGAGAGATAAGCTAATGTTATGTGTCTCCTGGTGGAAATGTACGGCATTGACTTCTCTGGTTATGTAGTACTGCATTGTAGGCCATCCCAAATCTTAAAAGAATAACAAAATTAATTTTGTTATTAATGCATGACTTGGATAGGTTTCCACAGGACAACTCATCTCTATTCTGCATGGTTTGGGCTGGGGTAGCTTGAAGGCCAGGGGCCAGATTCATCTGAAGACTGCTTACTGACATATCTGGCTGTTAAAGTTTGCTTTCAGCTGAAACCTTTGGAGCTATGGCTGGAACACTCTACGCGGCCTTTCCTTAAAGACGCTTGGCTTCTCACAGCATACTGACATGGCTTGGAGGATGTGTTCAGACTGAGGGCCAGATAAAACTTGTGTCACAACATCACTTTCACCAAATTTAGTTTGTAAGAAATTGGTCACTAAAGCCAGTACATACCCACAGGGAAGGACATTAGATTCTTCTACCTTTTTGTAGGAGGAGAGTCAAAGAATTTGTGAATATATCCTCAAAAAACTGTCATATCACCTCGGAAAAATCTTGTTGAAAAGTCAAACTTAAATCTTATTTAAGTCTCTAGACCTAACCACCAATTCATAGGAAATGCAGGAGGAAAAGGAACATGTTCAATAACACAATAGAGTCAATAACACAATAATAAATTTAAAATGCGCGACGTTTCTACAGGGTAAAGAATCTGGTTTCTTTAACAAATGCATTACAAAAACAGAAAAAGGAAGACAAATCTATAGAATAGAGGAATAGTAAGAAACATATTAACAGATGCCAATGTTCTAAAAGCTGTTTCTTCGATCTTGAATAAATTGTTAAAAATTTTTAGAAAATCACAGAAACTTGAACATTTACCAGATGTTTAATTGACTTAATGGATTTTTTTTATTAGTAGTGTTAAATGGTACTATGGTTATCTTTTCAAAGAATGTTTGTCTTTTAAAGGGGTACAGTACGATATTTATAGCTGTAGTGATATCTGGCATTGTCTTCAAAATAATGCACCAATGCCAGAGGATATATGTAAAAGAATTGATTAGTGATGAAGCTAGGTGATGGATATTTTGGAATTCAATTTATTCTTGCCTCTTCTTGATAAAGAATTTTTCATAATGAATATTTTTAAAAATATACATTGAAAACTACAGCCTGCTGTTTTTAGTTTAAGATACAAAATAAAGTTTACACACCAAATTGTTATACCTCTTATTTTTTCTATATCACAGGGTATTTTTTTTACAAAATGGATAATTACATTTTAATACAGCTGTGGGCCTTTAAGTCATATGTATTTTTTTCTGATTATTATCTGTGGACAAATTAAAGTTGTATATATTTATGTTATAAATATATAAAAATGTTATGATTTTATAATACAGTGTGGAATGATTAGCTAACTAATCTATCATAATCTCAAAATTTGACATCTTTTGTGATGAGAACATTTGAGGTTTGCTTTCTTACTGATGTTAAAATATAAAATACTCAGTTATTAGCTTTGTTCACCATATTGTGTAATAGATCTAAAAAAAGTATATCTGCTATCTAAAGCTTTACACTTTTGTATGTGTGTGTGTGTGGTACTGGGGGATGAACCCAGGGCCTCGCGCTTGCATGCTTTACAAGTGCTATACCACTGAGCTGCCCCCTCAACTCATTTTTTTACTTTTTGAGACAGGGTCTCACTAAATTACACAGACTGCCTCTGGTCTCGAACCTGCAATCCTCCTGCCTCCACCTCCCGAGTTGCTTGGATTACAGGCGTGCGCCACTGTGCCCAGCTCAGCTTTACACTCTTTGATAATAATCTCCCCCTTCCTTCTACCTCATAGCCTCTGATAATCACTATCTCACTTTCCCTTATTATTATTATTTGTTTTTTGTTGTTGTTTGGTTTTATTTTTGTAATGCTGGATATTGAACTCAAGGCCTTGTACACACATATTAGGCAAGTACTCTCCCACTAAGCTAGCCCTTCTTCCTCTGTCTCTTTTACTTGCATTGTTTTAGATTGTGCATATCAAATGAGAACATGCAGTATTTGCCTGTATATAGCTTGTTTCACTGTTCTATTTCCTAGTTCCATCCATGTTGCAAATAATAGCATTTTTTCCTTTTTAAGGCTAAATAGTATTCTATTATGTATATATCACACATTTTCTTTATCTATGCATTTATTCATGTACATTAGGTTGATTCCATAATTTGGCTATTGGTCATAGTGCTGTAGGGGCTGGGATTTAGCTCAGTTGGTAGAGCACCGCTCTGCAGTCTCTGAGGTCCCGAGTTCGATTCCCAGCCCCACAAAAATGGGAGAAGGATGTGGCAACCCACTCCCAAGGCAGTCCCGAAACAATCTGCCATTGAAAACCCTATGAGGGTTGCTATAAGTCGGATACGACCTGACAGCACCTAACAACAACAACAATAACATAGTTCTATAGTTGTTAACCTAGGAGTGCAGATATTTCTTTAACATACTAATTTCAAATCTTTTTAGTAAACAGCCAGAGGTAGAATTGCTCAATCATATGGGAGGCATTTTTGTTTGTTGGTTGGTTGGTTGGTTTTTATTTTTGGGGGGGAACCTCCATATGGTTTTCCATGGTGGATGTACTCATTTTCATTCTCACCTACAGTGTACATGGTTCCCTTCTCTCCCTATCCTCACTAACACTTGCTATTTTTCAACTTTTTGATAATCACAGTTCTGAAAGGTATGAAATGATATCTTATTGTGGTTTAAATTATCTCTAATGTTGAGTGACATGGAACATTTTTCATATATGTTAGGCACTCTAGTTCTTCTTTTAAGAAATATCTATTCAGGTCCTTTACCTTTTGTTAATTGAATTATTTATTTTCTTTCCATAGAGTTGTTAGAGGTCCTTATACATTTTGGAGATTAATCCTTTTTCAGATGTATAGCTTGAAAATACTCTCTCCCATTTCATAAATTGTCTCTACCATGTTCTTGTTTCCTTTGTTGTACAGAAGCTGTTTGTTTGTTTGTTTGTTTTGGTGCCAGGAATCAAATCCAGGACATTGTACATGCTAAGTATATGCATTACCACTAAGATATTTATTTTGCTGTAATCCCATATGTCTTCTTTTTTTTGTCCAGACAAATCTGGTTTTTCCTCTGTTTTCTTTTCCTCTGTTTTCTTCTAGTAATTTTAGGTTTTATATTTAAGTCCATTTTGAGTTGTTTTTTATTTGTTTGTTTTTGTTTTTATTTTTTGCCTTTTTGGGTTGACTTTTGTAAAAGGGTCCAAGTTTTTTTTTCCCTGAACCATTACGAATTTATTCCTGTTACATTACAGATGAGTTCATATTCTGAACATATTCTCTTCCAAAAAGAAACATTCAGATACCTATATTTTAGAAGTTATTTGGAAAACTCAGTAGATTTGGGAATGAGAAGAGCAGGTTTATAAGACTTTGTCATATTCTATTTTTAGAATCAAGAGAAACTATTTCTTTTCTTTTTTTTATTTGAAATCTTTAATGTACAATTTAGTGGGTTTCATTATGACATGGGTTTCATTGTGACATTTCTGTGTATACATTTCATTGTATATTGCCCATATAACTTCCCCCTCACCTTGACTGTCCTTGCCTATCCCCACCCCTCCACCAATGATCTCCTTTCTACCTGCATGTCTTTTTGTGAGAATATTTATCTGTATATGTGCATCCCAATTTTGATTTAAGTCCAAACTTTTTTCTATAGTGATCTACCTTTTTACATTCTTAGCAGTATTAAATGAGTGATCTAGTCCATTTACATATTGCCAGCCTTTGGTCTTATTGCTGCTATTATTATTATTATTATTATTATTATTATTATCGCTATTCTTATAGTTTTTTTCAATCTTCCCCATTTTTTTCCACCATACTAATAAAGTTGTGCTGTTTACATTGAGGTTGACCTCTTCCCACTTTGTCCCTCCTCATTCACCCTCCTCTGCCTCCTGTCTTCTCCCATCATCGATTCCCTCTGCTAAATCCCTCCCTCCCCCTTTCCACTCCTTAAATTGTCCCTTCTATGCTAAGTTTAATTGAACTTTTGATTATGGAAGCCCGGTTCAGCATACGAAAATCAATTAATGTAATTCAACATATCAAGAGGCTTGCAAACAAAAATCACATGATCATCTCAGTCGATGATGAGAAGGCCTTTGACAAAGTGCAACACCTGTTCATGATAAAAACCGTGGAGAAAATAGCATAACAGGAAAATACCTTAACATCATAAAAGCTATTTATGACAGACCTACAGACCTCCATCATATTAAATGGAGAAAAATTGAAATCATTTCCTCTAAGATCTAGAACAAAACAAGGATGGCCACTCTCTCCTATCTTATTTAACATTGTAATTGAAGTCCTAGCCAGGGCAATAGACTAGAGAAAAAAATCAAAGGGATACAGATAGGCAAAGAAGAGGTCAAATTATCCTTATTAGCAGAAGACATAATACTTTATCTAAAGGACCCCAAAATCTCCTCTAGAAAACTTTTAGACCTAATTAACTCCTTTAGCCAAGTTTATTATTTTTCATATGGACAATCCAGTTTTCCAAGCACCATTTATTGAAGAGATTATTCCTTCTTCCTCTGTATGTTCTTGATGCCTCTACCAAAAGTTATTTAGCTGTAGATGCACTGGCCCATCTCTGTCTGTGTGCTTCCTATTAGTTCCATCAGTTGATGTGTCTTTTTACACCAGTGCCATGCTGCTTTCATTACTGCTGCTTCGTGGTGTAGTTTCAAATCAGTAGTGTGATTCCTCTTTTTGCTCATGATTGGTGAGTTATTGGGGCTTCTTTGTGATTCCATATGAATTTTAGGATTGTATTTTCTGTATCTATAGAAAATGACACTGGGCACTTGATAGGGAGTGCATTGACTCTGAAGTTTGCGTTGAGTAGTGTGGGTGTCTTAACAATATTAAATCTTCCAATTCATGAAAACTGGATATCTTTCCATGTATTTTGTATCTTCTTTATTTTCTTTCATAATGTTTTATTGTTTTTGATGTATAGGACTTTGTTTAAATTTATTCCTAAGTATTTTTGTAACTAAATGAGATTCTTCTTTTAATATTTTTTTAAAAAGTTTGTTGTTAAGCTGGTTGCCATGGCACATGCCTATAATCTCAGCAATTTGGGAGGCAGAGGCAGAAGGATTGCAAGTTTGAGGCCAGAGGCAGCCAGCCTGTGTAAATCAGTGAGACCTTGTTTCAAGATAAAAAATTTTAAAAAGGGGGCTAGGGTGGAAGTCCAGTGGTGAAACACTTGGAAAGTATATGCACAGCCCTGGGTTCAACATCCAATTGCTATTTTCCCCAGTACACACACACACACACACACACACACACACACACACACAGTTTGTTGTTAACATAGAGAAATGCTACTGATTTTTATAGATTGACTATTTGAGAGAAAAACTTTGTTTACATATTGATCAATGGAATCAAAGTTGAAATGATCAATTTTTTACCTATAGTAAAAATCTTAGACCTTTTATGTCTAAATTTCATTATAGAACATATACTTTCCCTTAGCTGGTCTCTGTTTTCAGAGTTTTACCTTTACCTACTTCAAACTCCCATTTTCATTTTCTGAGCATAATAAAAATGTGTTTCAAGTTCCTATTTAGGATGATCTTTCCCTCTATTTTCCTATTAGATAGTTTGAATGAATCATGAGTTTCTACAGTTTTAATTACAATCTTGTTTTTTTTCTGGAGTTAACTCTGGAGTTAACTCTTTTCTGGAGTTAACACTATTTCTCTCTTTTTTGCATGGAGAGTCATTGTTAGTTTTTTAAAACATTAATTGTTATACCTAGTTTGGTCAGTAATCTGTTTTTTTGTTTGTTTATTTGTTTGTTTATTGTTTTAGAAACAGATTTACCTTTCTAATGATAGCTGGGTTATACAATGGGAAAATATTTTACCTGTTCTGAATCAACACCAGCTGGCATGGGGTGGGGAAGCTATTCTAAAACTTACAACATATCATGAAAACACAATTATTACTCTTCCTAGACATAGTGTTCACTTTACCCTTTCTATGTCTGATGCCTATAAATGTAATGTCTTCTGCCTTGTACACTAATATGACAATTGAGTATTTTTCATGGGAAATAAGTTATTGTTCAGATGGTTCATCAGCCTTCTGATCTAGGTTGTTCTGTGTATCTCTAAACTCGTGGAATTTTACCTAAATGCATTTCTCTGACTCATTTGTAACTGTGAAGGAAGTAGTTAGAAAGTACTGCTAGTCTGCTGACTATCTAGATACATTGGCTTAAATATTAATTTCTCTGTGCTGCTGTTTCATTACAAATTAATCTCAGACTGGATAATCTCCAAACATCCTTTCAGCTAAAACTTCTTTGAATTTCAGTTCTTTTATTCTTCTTAAGTAGCATAAACTTTTACTCCTTTTTCAGAACTTTTCTTTATCTTTCTACCCTATTCATTTCATGCTGTGGATTCTTCAACAGAATGTAGAGAACAAGCCATTCTTTTCTATAAAAGAGAATATCATGAAATTTTATAAATTGGCACTCAAGTGTTACAGAGTAGAATTGTAGATGTGCTCTTTGTAGATATGCTATGTCTGACTAATACACATTTTCAGTTGATTAGGTATTTGCTAAAAGTGGGCAATTTAAATTATCTACCTGCAATTTAATTCTTGTAGCTCTCTAGTTTTTAATCTTCCAAGTGGTTACAGTGCATTTAAATGAAACCATGAATTGATATACAATATAATTTACATTTTTAGTATTTATGTGTTGAATTCTTATTATATAGTTCATGGATATTTGTTGTGAATATAGAAGTTTTGGGTACTTTCTTCACTAGCAACAGGTAAATAGTGTTTAGTTTTATCAGTGCATAGAAAATTTTCAAGTAATAGGTAAGGAAGGGGACACAAAATCATTTTGCCTGGTGATTCAAATCTTTGTTCACGAATCCTACTTAAAGGTAGGACTAAATTTAAGTCACATAATGAGGAAGAAGGCGAGAGATGTCATCTCTCAAAAGTACTACTCTATTCTTGGATTAGTGACTATTTCTACTTTACTGGTAATTACCATTTTATCCTGATTGCTTTAATTTGGAATATTTGGTTTCCTAAGGCTTCTTAATTTTCTTTTGCCCCAAATAAATCTGTGTGTGTGTGTGTGTGTGTGTGTGTGTGTGAGAGAGAGAGAGAGAGAGAGAGAGAGAGAGAGAGAGACAGACAGACAGAGACAGACAGAGAGAGAGAGAGAGTTTCCTCCTTTAGTGCATTTGACATCTTTCTGGAACTTCTATAACTTATTATGCTTGCTCTGAATCAACCTTTAGGTTTATATTTCTCTTCTCTGGGAGAAGTCACTTGTGCCACCTCTACTTGAAGTTACATACCTAGGTATAGGCAGTGTCTGGAGGGTCATCCCATTAAGATTATGTGAATTCTCCTTGCTAAGACCCCTTAGGTTGTTCATTGGCCCCCAAAAGAGAGGTTTCCTTGCTGCTAAGGAAGAGATTTTAAAAAGTCTAAGTCTGGGGATAGTTGCATATTAAATAAAATTTCAAGCAAAAGTCAGATGAACAAATAAAGATAAACTAGGCCTCAATTTATTTAAAAAATTAAGACCAGAAAAGATAGTCCTCTTCAATTTCTAGCATAGTTCACCCAGAAACATAACACGGACTAGAAGAAGTTATAAATCTCATAGGGAGCCAACACAGGGTCAGTATGAAGCATAAAACAGGGAAGGTCTTTAGAAACAGGAGACAGTAGTATGAACTAAAGGCAGTAATGTGAATAAGAGGCAGTTACATATGATCTAAAATGCCATTGTTGCTCTTTAAAAGACTTCCCTGAGGAGTGTTTTCTGTTGTGGTGATGTCCTGTGCCTCTGAGCTTTAGGTCTTCTTTCTCTCTGCTCTCACATATTTTCCTGTTCCAAAGCCACCTAACTCACCTTTTCCTCACCTAAAGTACCTTAATTCAGAGACTAGTAATGACCTTTATTCCTGAGCACCTGCTACTTGTTGGGCATTGTTCTTGGTGCTGTCACATGATCTCACGTTAGTCACATCAGCATTATTATCCCTACTTAATAGATGGAGGAATTTAAGCAGTCCCTTGCTCAAAGGTTACACAACTAGAAATTATCCAGTATGCATTTGAACATTGGCTTTTTTACTCAAGTTTGTGAATTTTTATTTTCCTTTCATTATTGTGGACTTTTATATCTTTCCTATAAACTCTCCTCTTTTAAGCTTATTCCGACTTAGAGGTGCTCACAGACTTTTCTTTATCATTTACTTGTTTAAAATTGTGGACTCAGCTCAATTGTGTTTCCCTGGCTGTAAAATCAGCATTCAAAGCTCTTTCAAGATTTGCCAAATCTTCTGTCCTACTGTCCTGTTCCCAGCTGGCAATACTTCATGGCATTCTCTTTTCCTTCTAATTTCTAGTTACCATGCTTTGCTGCACACTGGAAATACTCACTGCCTTTTATGCTTTCATATGTTTCCTTCTGATTTAGTTATCTTTCCTGTTGATATTCCATGTTTCCCCTCTCCCAAAAATTCTGGGTCAGACCTTCCATGATTGAACTCAGTGGACCCTACTTCTCAGTGACATGCCATTAGTCCTTACATATTCAGTGTGTGTTGAATTGCTATGTGTTTGCTCTTTGGTTTTCAGCAGTTGAGTATTCTTGCTTTATAAACAATTATTTAAATTCCTTTCCAGCACAGTCTCTGCCCCTTTGCACATTACCTTAATGCACCTAGTAGAATTTTTTTTCCCCCAACTACTGGAGAATTGGACCCAATGCCATGCGCATGCAAAGCAAGGACTCTACCACTGAGCTGTACTCCCAGCCACATTTTCATTGTTTATTTTGAGACAGGGTCTCCCTAAGTTCCCTGGCCTCTAACTCACAATCCTCTTGCCTCAGCCTCTCTAGTCACTGGGATCACAAATCCCAGTGCAGCATCTGGCAAGAATTATTAATCCAGAGAACATTTAACCAGTGCTTACTAACTTTCATTTCATTTGAACTCTACCTTTTAATATGAAGAAACTGAAAGTGTGGTCATATGTAATTGGAATCCTGATATTTACATCAAGAAAAAAATGATAATTCCTTGGAAAAAAAAGTTAGTACTTTTACAAAACCACATTCTAGTTTTAAAAAGCCAAATGGGCTAAAAACAAAGGGCTAAAAAAGAAGCAACTTCTCACCCCTAAAAAGGTAGGCCAGTATTCATTTCTAAAACTGTATTATTCACACATGGAATGACTTAAAGCATATGAAAAATCTTGAAATGTTTAAATGTTGAAAGATGTCATCCACCCCAGGGTCGTATTCCTTTCCCTTTTGTCACTCTTTTTATAATCCCACCAGTGACATAAAGCTGCACGGCAAATAGTTGTGAAACCTGAAGCAGGGCTTGGCAGCCTTCAGGGAAGAGAATTTCAGGATGGTTCTTGAAATTGTGCTAGTCAGTTTTACTCCTGTATTTTCTTTTTTCAGGTTTCCTGAAATGCAGTTTTTCCAACAAGAAAATGTGAGAAAAATCCTTACAGATGTTCTTTTCTGTTATGCTAGAGAAAACGAGCAGTTGCTTTATAAACAGGTAATGAAAATATCTTACAGGTGGCATCCATTGACTTGAAATTTTCTATACAGCTTGACAAATGATACACCAATAATGCAACCTTTATTGTATCCAAAGTTGTATCATAATGCTGAAGTAATCCAAGTGCTGTTTGTCAGCTGCATAGTGTGAAAAGTAGGCTCATTGAAGCACATATGCTCTTTCTTCATTATAAAACATTCTACCAAATCGTGTTCTATAAAATGTTCAATCTTTTCTTAAAACTTTTGGGAGTTTGTATATAAACAGCATCTTTGAAGCCAGTTTACTAATAAAACTTTTCAGAGTTGTGTATATAAATATTGTTTCTAAGTATGCATTTATAAATATGTGACATGTCATGTAAAAGATAAATCAAGTGTCTCATTATTCTAAACTTGCCAGTAACAGAACTTCAGGTTCTTTTAAAATTTTTGAA
>VMDO01012418.1:44090-62516 GCA_007922755.1 Pedetes capensis | reverse complement strand
TTTCTCTTTGTCCTCTTGTTTTAACTGTTTGTTTTAAACATCAAATAGCTGTGTGTGCTTAAACATTATTTCAAGATATCTGTATTTTAATTGGAGAATTCAGACCATTCACATTTAACATAATGACTAAGATGCTTTATATTATCTCTTTCTGTACTTGTTTAATACTTATTTTACATTGAAATTTTTTTTATTTAAATCTCATTGTTGATTTTATTATTATACATTCAACTTTTTCTTGTTAATTTTGGACCTCTCCATACATAACACTGACTTTCCTCCAGCTTCCACATGTTTTTGTTTATATACTAGATCTCCTGGATTCCTTCTTTCAGCATTTGCTCTCTCCTCTCTTGTTTTCTATATACCGATGCTTCTCTATTTGTTGTAATTGTTTTCACTTGATATTCCCAATTGCCTTGTACATGATCATACAGTTTTTTAATTTGTTGAGTTATTTGGAAGCCCATGTTCTTTTCAAATCCAAATATGTTTCTTTATTTTTTCCTGCGTGTGAAGGCATATTTTAATTTCCTTATGGGCTCCTTTCCCTTCTTTTAATAATTAAAAATATTGTATGGATTATCCAAAGTCTATATTTTATAATATATGTGTTCTGACTGGTCTTCTTCTATCAACCTGCTTGGCACCCATACATGCACTACGACTTTTCTTTGTTGGCTCCTTGGGGCTCTGATTCAGTTGCTGGGGTTTCTGAGGAGGCGACATTCTAACTACTGGTGAAAGATGATTTTGGCATTACAGACTGAAGCTCTAGAGACAGGAAGTGTCCCAGGAGTTTGATGAAGCACTTGGTAGACTCCTTATTCCTATCTCAACTTCTACATTCCTCCTGTACAGAGAGAAGTCATGTCATTTGCTTCTTGAAGTCTTGTGGGCAGTGGGAGATCAGAAACACTGGTGAGAAGAAAGAGGCAGTGTTGACTTTCCTTAAACAATACACAGATCTCTGAAAACACTGCTTTCCACTCTTCATCCCAGGTGTCTCTAGAAATCTCCAGACTCTTGCCAGACCACTGAGTTGAAGCCCTTCATACATCTTCTTGGCCCAAACTTCAAAAAAACCTAACTCTAAACTTCCTCTTCTGAGCCAAAAAGATACAGGAAATGGAGACTATATGATCCTTTCCTCTCTCATCAGAAATTGTGAGATTATTGTATAAATTAAACCATGCAATATTCCAAGGAAACACATTTATTTTTCATCTTAAGTCATATATGTACATTGGGAACATCTGACTTCTCCCATTGACCTAGAAATTGCCATGTCCTAGTTCAGAAGCAAAAATTCCCTTGTGTTTGACTTTGTAAATAATGCCTGAATGTTTCACAAGCTCATTATAATAGTGTCAGACACTTTATAGCAAAATCCTTACAGTTTATATCTTTATTAAATGTGACAATTTTATTTTAAAGTAAAGAATATAGTTCTATCCTTATAAATTGCAAAGGCCATCGAAAATTTAGATCAGATTAGCAAACTAAAGTTATATTTTATGGAGTTTTATTAAGAATTGGATTTCCTTATTAGCATTCAGAGTTTATAAGAAATAAGAGGAGAGAAGTGATTGCATGAAAATTAATCTGTCAGTTCAATTGTTGGGCTATTAATTATGAAGCGTCCTACCGTATGTCAAAGGAAACTGGGCTCTTTCTCATTGTTAACTTGGTCATTATTATTATGTGCTCTTCACATTTTTTATTTTCCTTCTTTAATCAAATTTATTATATAAGAATGAGAATATTCTTTAGGATATTTATGGTAACATCATTAAAATATCATCCAACTAACTCAGATCTTTGATTAATAAGAAAGGCTAGCCATGCAAATGACAAAATAGTTCAACTGAGAAAAAACTCAGAAATATTGACAATATTTTTCTATAGCACTAAGGATTTCTTTCCTGCAGAGAACTGAGTTTTTAAACATTTTAATGCAGCAAAATCAAAGAGAACAAATTTACCCTCCCATTCTTTTAAATCATTTTATAATCTATTTCCTCCATAAAAATCATCTACCCTTACCTTTTCCTAGACCATTGCTATTTTCTCACAAAGTGACTTCCTCACTTCAATCACCATCTGAATTTTCTGCCTGAGACCTCCAAATTACCTTGTATACCTAAGTCACATCAACCTAAAAATGAAAATTTCATCAACCTAGCCATTAAACTCACAAACATAACTTCAATTTGTGGTGATTTTTCAAAATTTGTTGTTAGGTGCCGTTGAGTCACGTCCAATTCATAGCCACCCTATGTACAACAGAATGATTCTCTCTCTGACACTGTGTCATGCCTGATGCCTGGCACTACTGTAAGTGCTCCTCTGCTATTCATTTATAGGGTCTTCAAAGGCAGATGGTTTCAGGAGGGGATTGCCAAATCCTTCTCCCTAATCTTTACCACCTGTATTCCCAGGTGGTCTACCATCCAAGGACTAATCAGAGTCACCCTGCTTAGCTTCTGAGATCAGGCAGAATCAGATGCTAGGGATATGGCTGCAGACTTTTCAAAATCATATAAAGAAGAAAAGACCTATTTTATGAGGCTCCTAGAGTTTGTGCAAGCCCATGTTTATACATAAGACATGCTATATCATGCTTGATGTAAATGTCATGATAGAAAGAGAAAGAAATAATTGCCTCATTTATCTGTGTGAAATCAACCAAAACAAACTAGCAAGTCTTTGTATAGAGTTTTTCTAGGGTTTTTCTGTGAAGAAGATCAAATGCTTCTTCTCTTGACCTTTTAGTCCATATCTCTCCCTTTCTTCATCCATGCTTTAATGACAAACAAAGCATTTGTGTTGCCACGTCTTTGCTTGAGGTCCACTGATCCTATTGTAGTGCATCAGTGTTTGCAGTCTGCTATGCAGTGTTTGCTGTCTCCTATGAGAGTTCTTATGAGTCAGACCCAACTCAATGGCACTAACAACAATAGTCAACAACCAGCCTTTTCCCTCTAAACTGAATATTCCACCCTCCCTTGCAATTAGATATGAACACGAGACATGACTGAATTCCAACCAATATAATGTGAGCAAAGTGAATTGCTTCTCTTCCTAGGTGGACTCCCAATAACCATTCACCATTGGATCCTCCATGGTCTTTCCATACACACACACACACACACACACACACACAGAGAGAGAGAGAGAGAGAGAGAGAGAGAGGCCTGCAGGAATACCACTGTGGCATCCCATCCCTTTAGATCTTAGAAGCTAAACAGGATTAGGCCTAGTTAGTACTTGGATGGGAGACTGCCTGGGAACACCAGGTGCTGTAGGCTTGGGAGAAGGACACAGCAACCCCCTCCCCCCAAAAATAATCCACCATTGAAAACCCTATGAATAGCATAGAAGCACTGACAATAGTGTTTTATCTACTGTACATAGGGTCACTATGAGTCAGACACCAACCTGAGGGTACCTAACAACAACATATATGTGTATGTATGTACATTAGCACACATCTAACACACATCTGAGTCCCTGAATCACCACTTATAAGAAGCTGCTGCCAGTAAAACAAATTTGAAATAGATAGATATATATATACACCTTTGATAAACAATCTTCTATCATAGACTACATATAAGAATGTAGACCAGATTTCTAAAATAAATTAGACTGCATATTAAAATTTCACAGGGGATACTTATACTCCTCCACTTATCCTCAACTTCCTCTTCTCTAACAAAATTTACCAATCCCTAATTCTGTATTTTGTCTCCTACAAAAAGATAACAAGTGATGAAGTGAGTTATTCAAACAAATTAATAATTGAGACTATCTATTAGCTGTACATTTAGAATTCTTTTCTAGATTGATATTGTTTCCTTATCCTACCACATTCTAAATTAATTCATTTTCAGTGAAAAGATAAAAGTTCAGAATGCTGAGAGAGAAAAATCAAATTTAAGGATTTTGAAGTCTTTCATTTTCTCTATCCCAATTATTTTAAACAATATTCATATCTTACTCATAGATTTCATTCTTTTTCACTAGTTATTTTCCTTAAAGAATTTTTCATCTTTCAAATTTCTGAGTATATCTGAGTCCTCTCAATGTTTTCAGGGCACAAGCTCTTACTGGAAAGAATGAAAGTATTCTAAAGTGATTTTATTCTACTCAAGAATGAATTATGAGCTGTGTCAGTATCAAGTTATAACTCCATTACTTTGCTGAAGGCATAGTTAATGTGTAAGTGATTCTCTGTTTCTTATTTGTTTTGTCACTTTTATTTGTTTGGGGTTTATTTTGAGAAAAATTTAAAAATATAAATAGTTCATAGCACTTTGACAGACATTTATTATAAGAAGTCTATAGCATTTCATATTGGGTTTATTGAAGCATACAGAATTCATTTTTATTAAAAAGTAAATTCAGATTTTAGTGGAACTTCCTTCTAATCAAAATGTGTTTTCATTTTTTCATCAGACTGAGAAAAATAATATAAAATTTATGATACAAGTCAGATGGGTCAGGCCTCTGAAGCCATAATTTCTCCAAGGATAAGCCAGAATTGATAATATCAGGTCAACATTGTATAAAATCCATTAGTCTAATTAAAATAAACTTGATTATTTTAAATTATTTTCTTTTTCAATACATAAATATTCACATAGCTCAAACTACAAAAAGTATGACAAGGGATATTATGAAATTTCTTCCTCCTTGTCAACCCCGATCAAGCCACTGAGTTCCCTTACCCAAAGGCAATACATGTTTTCAGCTTTGTATGTATTCTTTCACAGATTTTTTCATACATATAGCTACATATATATATATATACATTCACCTCCTTCCTTATTTACACACATATACCAATATACTGTGCACAAAGAACATCTAATTCTTATTTTTATTGCTGCATTGTATTCCATTGGTTATTCAGTATTATTTGTTTAACCCCATTAAAAATGAACTGTGTTATTTCCAATCTATGATATTACAAAACACAGGAATAATCTTCTACTTAAGTTGTCTAGATTGTGGCTATCCTGAAAAGTAGAAGATTGTATCTCAATTTTAATTTGCCTTTCTATTTTTAAAAAATTAAGCAAATTCTTATTTAAAAGTCAACTCTATGTAGTATTCTGTCAACTGCTTATATTATTTGCTGATTTTTTAATTGGGTTGTTTGCCTTTTTTATTGTCTGAAGTTTGATTTCAAATGAACTTTCTCAGGTTGTCTATAACTTGACTTAAAGTGATGTTTTGTTTACACATTATTTTTACTTACTCAAAATTATGTCTTTAGGACTTCTGGATTTTGACTTACTAAATGTTTTAAAGAGAAATGTTGACATATACTCAGCTAAACATATATTATTTTACTTTCTTATATGGAGCAAGATGTAGTCATGTCACTAAATTATTGCCAAAGAGATAACAATGATACTGCAAGAAGGACTGATGTAGAGCAGCTAACTCACTTGTAAGGCTCCCCATCTTCATCTTTCATTTCTACCATTTCTTCCTTCCATCTGGAATGCAGACATGCAAAATGCTCCAGTAATCCTGCTGGCTTTTGATGTGATCTTTTGAATGGAATTTATCCACTAAATATGGTTGACCAGAAAGGCAGAATGAACCTCAATTCCTAAGGATTACATGAAGCAACCATATCATCTCCATATACCTACCTCTGCCCTCTGTTACCTAGCATACAGAACCCTTCATCTTATCTTTGAAAGTGCCCTTAGGCTTGATCATTTACATCTGAGAAAATTATTTTAATTAAAGAAGAAGAAATCTCAACCACTGAAAATTCTAAGAAATTGTGTCTTGGGACAAATTAAATCAATTCCCTTGGGAAGAACTTTGGTACTTTCTTTCTTATAGATTTCTGCCCTTGTTGGGCACAATCCCTGTCTCACTGATCCAGAACTAGGGGCAGGGACAAATGGCCTGACTCTTCTCAAGTGAGGAGAAGCACTGAGTGGGTGGCCATCTCTGGCCTTCCTGGCTTGCTTCTCCTAGCTTGAGATATTTACATTGTTAGCCAGCTGCGGATCTGGCCCGCAGCACACCTTTGAGACGATAGTGCCTCTGCTCTGTGAGAGGAGGCTGGTAAGAGAAGCGAGCCCAAATATCTCCACTTCACTCTCCTAGAATTTACCTTCTGCAATGCAGAGTTAGAATGGAGTAAGGTGAGAATTGCTGGTGGTCGTTCCCTTCGGGGTCATATCTCAACCCTTGACAGGAACTAGGGAGAAAGAGTCCCCTATTGTTCTAGCCATGTCCCCCCAGAGTACAGCTTGAGCTTCTGTTATCCTGAGATAGAAGCAAGGGGCAACACCTTTATGGCTCAAGTGCCACAAAACCTCCCTATTCTTACATCGTTTCAATAGAGTTTTATGAATAAATTTTGTTAATTTTCTTTAAGCCCTTCAGGAAATTTCCTGAGAACTTAAATGATTCCTTGTTTTTAAAAATAATTTTTACCAGAAGTGTTTGACTGAGTAAAGAGCACACAGCACACAGAGCTCCTGTGCTGCAATGCATAAATTGTCCCTCCCTCCAGCCTTTGCTTTTTAGCATTTCACTTATTTCGATATACTTGAATAATTTCTATTTCCTAAGTATTTTATTGTACTCATAAGCAAAATTCATTTTGTTTTTATTCATTTAATTTTGCCTGTATTTACACAAGAGTTCTGCTGCCTTCTACTGCTTTCTGGGCTTTAGCAACTCACCTTTCATTTCCTTCATTCATTTTGCATCTCTTCAGATAGAAGACCAATGCAATAAGTTACTTTTTAAAATCATCGTAAAATACGTGATTTAAAATTCTGTGAGTTTCATGATGTATTTTTCTCATCGGTGTATTCTGCCACGTGTTTTTGTTTTCTGTTTCTCATTTCTAATTTTCATATAGTATGTTTGCATAAATTACATGATAGTATGTTTCTATTTCTCATTTGTGAGGGAGAAAAGTTTCTTCTGAGTAAACTATTTACATGTGGTTTCCCTGTGAGAGAGATCAAGTTCATATACTGGTCTAGAAGGAATTTTCCCTATAAACTAATTTTGTCTGAGTTCACTTAGCTTTTACTGTCTTACCAATGAAATCAGAGAGCTGTGGGATTTTAAACAATGCAAGGTTTCTATTTTTCTTCAATGATTCATTCTGACTCTAAATATTCCCTATAAGCATGGCTTTTCTTGGTGATTCTTCAACTCCTTTGCTTCTTAGAACAAAACCTATTCTAGAAAATCTCCTGTTGCTAGCCTGTACACTCTTTTCCTGCAGAAATGATTTGGCCTTTTCCCCTCAGGATATTCATCTTATCTAAAAGAAATGTACTTTCTGGGCTTATTGTGATTTGAAACCAATGATTTTCTCTCTCTGCTTCCATCTACGTTACCTATAATCCATCTCAATTACTTTTCATAGCCATGTGATTTTTTTAGCACTCTCTTGGTTTTATCAAAATAGCATATTTTTTTTAATTTCTCATATTCCTTTATATGGGAAGAAAATGCTACCAACTTCAAACAAAAGCTTATCATGGATTTTCAATTTTTGAATTTATTTTAACTAATACATAAAAATTGTACGTTAATGAGATACCATGTAATGTACAAAACGTGTACATGTATACATGTCATCATTTTTAAGTCAAGTGAAACATGTTTATCTCCTCAAACATTTATCATTTTTGGTGAAAACTTTGAAAATCCTTTCTTCTAGGTTTTTTTTTCTTAATTTTTTTTCTATTTTTATTGGAAATTTTTCATGTACACCTTTATGTGACTCATTCTGACCTGCTTTTCATTGTGACATTTCCGTATATGCATTTTGTTGTACATTATACAGATAAGTTCCCCCTTGCCCTCTTGTGCGCTTCCTCCCCCTGTCCTACTCCCCAACCAAAGACTTCTCTTTCATTTGCTTGTCTTTTTATGGTAATATTTTTCTATATATCCTTGGGTTCCAGTTCTATTTAAGATAGAAACTTTTTCTGTACTGAACTTTATTTTTACATTGGCAGAACTATTACATGAATTTTCTAGACCATCTATAATAATATCATGCTTAGCTTTTTTTTATTATGTTCCAACATCTGCATAGGATTTTTTCCTTCTTATAATTTTGATTCAGCTCTTACATATGAGTGAGAACATGTGGTATTTCTCCTTTTGAGCTTGTGTTCATTCACTTAAAATAATTTTCTCCAATTCCATCCATTTTGCTGCAAATGGCACTATTTCATTGTTTTGATTACTGAGTAGTATTCCATTGTGTATAGGTACTGTAGTTTTTTTATCCATTCTTCTGTTGATGAGCACTTTGGTTGATTCCATATCCTTGCTATTGTGAAAAGTGCTGCATTGAACATGGAGATGCAGGTGTCTCTGTGATATGATGACATATCTCCCTTTGGGTAAATTCCCAATAGTGTTAGAGCTGGGTCATATGGTAGATCTATTTTTAGTTTTTTAAGATACCTCCATATTTATTTCCACAGTGGTTGGGCCAATTTACAGCTCCACCAGCAGTGTAAGAGTGTTCACTTTTCCCCGCAACCTCACCAGTATTTGTTGGTATTTGTTTTATTGATCTTGGCCATTCTTATTGGTGTAAGGTGAGATCTCAGAGTTGTTTTCTTCTAGGTTTCTGAAATATACAGTATTTTGTTTTTATCTACAGTCACCATACAATACAATAGGACATCAGATTTTCTTTTTATTCTCTAATAGTAATTAGTACACATTGATCAACCTTTCCCAATCCCTCCCCCCAACACACACACACACACACACACACACACACACACACACACAGAGTCTCTCCACCCTGTAATAACCAACATACCACTCTCAACTTCTATGGGATCAACTTTTAAAAATTCCATATATGAATGAGATAATATAATACTTGTATTTCTGCCCTTGATTTAGTTCGCTTAATATGTTGTTGTTGTTGTTGTTGTTAGGTGCTGTTGAGTAGAGTCCGACTCATAGCGACCCTATGTACAGCACATGGAAACACTTGCCCATTCTGTGCCAGGCACACCATCTTATTTATGTTTAAGCCCATTGTTGCAGATGCTGTGTCAATCCATCTGGTGGAGGGTTTTCCTCTTTTGCGTTGACCTGCCACTCTCCCAAACATGATGTCCTTCTCCAGGGATTGATCTCTTCTCACAACATGTCTGAAATATGTAAGACGCAATCTGGCCATTCTTGCTTCCAAGAAGTACTCTGGTTGCACTTCTTCTAGGACAGATTTGTTGGTTCTTTTGGCAGTCCATGTATATTCAATAGACGTCTCCAGCACCACAATTCAAAAGCATCAATTCTTTTTCTGTCTCTCTTGTTCAATGTCCAGCTTTCACAACCATATGATGCCACTGAAAATACCATGGCATGAGTCAGATGCACTTTCGTCTTCAATGTGACATCTCTGCTTTTCAATACTTTAAAGAGATCTTTTGCCACAGCTTTTCCTAGAGCAATACATCTTTTGATTTCTTGGCTGCTGCTTCCACGGGTGTTGATTATAGAGCCAAGCAAAGCAAAATCTTGGACAACCTCAATCTTTTCTCCATTTATTGTGAAGTTGCGTGCTGACCCACTCATAAGGATTTTTGTTTTGTTGATGTTTAGTCATAACCCATATTGAAGGCTATGATCTTTGAACTTCATCAGTAAATGTTTTAAATCCTCTTCACTTTCAGCAAGCAGAGTTGTGTCATCTGTATAACGCAGGTTGTTAATGAGTCTTCCTCCAATCTTGATGCTGTGTTCTTCCTCATGAAGTCCAGCTTCTCGGATTATTTGCTCAGTGTATAAATTGAAGAGATAGGGTGAAGGTATACAGCCCTGACGCACACCTTTCTCAACTTTAAACCACTCAGTGTTTCCTTGTTCTGTTCAAACAACTGCCTCCTGGTTCATGTACAGATTTCTCATGAGCACAATTAGGTGTTCTGGTATTCCCATTTTCTGAACTGTTATCCATAATTTGTTATGATCCACACAGTCAAATGCCTTTGCATAGTCAATAAAACATAGATAGGCATCTTTCTGATATTCTCTGCTTTCAGCTAATATCCACCTGACATCAACAATGATGTCCCTGGTTCCCCGCTCTCTTCTGAATCCCGCTTGATTTTCCGATAATTCCCTGTCTATATACTGCTGTAATCACTTCTGAATGATCTTTAGTAGAATTTTGCTGGTGTGTGATATTAATGATATTGTCCGATAGTTTGCCCATTCACTTGGATCCCCTGTTTTGGGAATAGGCACAAATATGGATCTCTTCCAGTCAGTTGGCCAAGTAGCTAATTTCCAAATCTGTTGGCATAAACATATTAACACCTCCAGTGCTGCATCTATTTGTTGAAACATCTCTATTGGTACCCATCAATTCCTGAAGTCTTGTGTTTTGCCAGTTCTTTCAAGGCAGCTTCCACTTCATCCTTCAACACCATTGGTTCCTCTTCATATGCAACCTCTTGGAATGGTTGGTCATCTACCAATTCTTTCCTGTATAATGACTCTGTGTATTCTTCCCATCTTCTTTGGATGTTTCCTGCATCGTTTAATATTTTCCCTGTAGAATATTTCACTACTGCCACTCAAGGCTTGAATTTTTTCTTCACTTCCTTAAGCTTGAGAAACACAGAGCGTGTTCTTCCCTTTTGGTTTTCTGCCTCCAGCTCCTTGCACATGTCATTATAATATTCGTTTTTGTCTTCTTGAGCTGCCTTCTGAAATCTTCTGTTTAGATCCTCAACTTCATCATGTTTTCCTTTTACTTTAGCTGTTCGACGTTGAAGGACAAGTTCTACTGTCTATTTTGACATGTAATTTGGTCTTTTCTTTTTTCTTATCTTTTCAGGAACTTTTTGCTTCCTTCTTGAATGATATCTTTTATGTCATGCCACAACTCTTCTGGTCTCCTATCATTTGTGTCTAAAGCATTAAACCCTTTTTTGAGGTGGTCTCTGAACTCAGGTGGGATATACTCAAGGTCATACCATGGCTCTCGTATACTTATTCTAATTTTCTTCAGCTTCAGTTTGAACTTGCATATCAGAAGTTGATGGTCTGATCCACAGTCAGCACCTGGTCTTGTTTTGACATTTTGTATAGAGCTTTTCCATGGTCTCTTTCCACCTATGTAGTCGATCTGATTCCTGTATGTTCCATCTGTTGAAGTCCATGTGTATAGTCTCTGTTTATGATGTTGAAAAAATGTATTTGCAATGAAAAGGTCATTGGTCTGGCAAAATTCTATCATGTGATCTCCAGCTTCGTTTCTGCCACAAGACCATATTTTCCAACTACTGAGCCTTCTTCTTTGTTTCCAATCTTTGCATTCCAGTCACAGTGATTATCAGTATGTCTTGATTGCATGTTTGATCTATTTCAGATTGCAGAAGCTGATAGAAGTCTTCCCTTTCTTCATTTGTGGCCTTAGATGTGGGTGCAGAAATTTGAATAATCCTCATATTAACTGGCCTTCCTTGTAGGTGTATGGATATTACTCTATCACTGACAACATTATATTTCATGACAGATTTTGAAATGTCTGTTTTGATGATGAATGCAACCCCATTTCTCTTTAGTTTATCATTCCCAGCATAGTAGACCATATGATTGTCTGACTCAAAATGGCCTATGCCAGTCCATTTTAGCTCACTGATGCCTAGAATGTCAATGTTTATGTGCTCCATTTCTCTTTTAACCATTTCTAATTTTCCTAGATTTATACTACGTACATTCTATGTTCCAATTATTAATGGATGTTTTACAGTTGTTTCTCCTCATTTTGAGTTGTGCCACATCAGCAAGTTGAGCACCCTGGGGCTTTACTCCATTTCTGTCATCACAGTAAACTCTCCTTTGAGGAGGCAAGTCTTCCCCAGTAGTCTTTTGCGTGCCCTCCAACCTTGGGGGCTCATTTTCCGGCACTATATCTGACAGTGTTTCTTTGCTATCCATAGGGTTTTCAATGGCTAGTTGTTTCGGGAGTGGCTGGCTAGGTCCTATTCCCTAGTCTGTCTTAGTCTGGAAGCTCAGCTGAAAATCTGTCCACCATGGGTAACCTTGCTCATGTCCAAGGTTACAGTGGCAGAGCTCTCAGCCTCATCACAACACACAAGCCCCCACAGTGTGGCAAACTGACAGATTTGTGGGGTCGCTTAATATAATGATCTCCAATTTCATTAATTTTGTTGAAAAATGACAGGATTCCATTCTTTTTATGGCTAAATAGTAGTCTGTTTGGTATTTGTACCATATTTTGTTTACTCATTCATCAGTTGATGGACATTTAGCTTGTTTTCCTTTCTTGGCTATTGTGGATAGTACTGTAATACATGGCAGTAATAATATAATTTTGACATACTAATTTTATTTCCTTTTGATATTTGCCTAGTAGAGGGATTGCTGGATAACACGGTAGCTCAGTTTTCAATTTTTTTGTAGAATTTTCATACTGTTTTCCATAATGACTGTACTAATTTACATCCACACCAGTAGTATGTAAGGGTTCCCTTCTTGCCACATCCTTCTTGCGCTTGTTATTGTTAGTCTTTTTGATAGTAACCATTTTTACTAGAGTGAAGTGATATTTCATGAGGATTGATTTACATTTCTCTGGTAATTAGTACTATTGAGAATTTTTTTCAAATACCTATTGGCCATTGTATGTCTTCTTTGAAGAAATATCTGTATACATCTATTGCCTATTTTTGAATAAGGTTACTTGAGTTTTGCTATTTAATATTTAGACTTCCTTGTATATTCTGGATATCAACCCCTTGTCAGACATATATTGTAAATATTTTCTTCCTTTCTAAAGACTGTCTCCATTCTCTTAATTGTTTCCTTTGATATGCAGAGCTTTTTATTTTGATGTCATCCCATTTGTCTATTTATGCTTTTGTTTCTTGTGCTTTGGGGTCTTGTACAGAAAAGTCTTTGCCCATACCAATGTCCTAAAGGATTTTGCCTTTGTTTTCTTCCAGCAGCTTCATAGTTTCAAGTCTTACATTTAAGTCATTAATCTCTTTTGAGTTTATCTTCATAAATGGTGAGGAAGAGGTCTAGCTTCATTCTCCTACATGTGGATATCCAGTTTTGCTAACACTATTGATTGAAAAGGTGGTCTTTTCTCCAGTGTATGTTCTTGACTGCTTCGTCAAAACATTAGTGCCTGTAGCTGTATGAGTTTATGTATAGACTCTCCATTTTGTTCCGTTGATATTGTTGTTATTAGGTGTGTGGAGTCAGGTCCAACTCATAGCCAGCCACCCTGTGCACAACACAATGAAATAACTACTTGACAGTGTCCCATGTCAGGCACTACATCAGTGCTTCTCTGCTATTTAGAGATGGAACATTGAGGTTTTCTATTCCTTCATAGTTCACTCTTGGTGAGGTGTATATTTGTAGGAATTTGTTCCTTTCTTGTAGGCTATCACATTTGTTGGCATATTGTTGTTGTTTTTGTTGTTAGGTACCATCAAGTGGGTGTCTGACTCATAGTGACTCTATGTACAAGCAAAACACTATTGTTAGTGCTTCTCTGCGGGTTTTCAATGTCTGATTACTTTTTGGAAATGTGTTGGGTCCTTTCTCCCAAGCCTACAGCACCTGGTTTTCCCAGGCAGTCTCCCATCCAAGTACTAAACAAGGCCGACCCTACTTAGCTTCCAAGATCTGACGGGATTGGACACCACAGTGGTGGGATGTATGCTTGTTGGCATATATCTGTTCATAATCTCTAAGAATCTTTTGTAAGTCTGTGATTTCAGTTGTAATGTCTCCCTTTTCATTTCTGACTTTATTTACTTATTTTTGAGTCTTCCCCCCCTTACCTAGCTAAGGATTTGTCTATTTGTTTATATTTTTTAAAAGAGTTACCTCTATTTTGTTGGTCTTTTTTTTTTCTTTGGTCTCCATTTCATTTCACTTATGTATTGTCAGATCTCTATTATTTCTTTCTTTCCATAATTTTGAGTTTATTTTGTTTTTGCTTTTCTAGTTCCTTGAGATGAAATAATAGTTTGTTTGTTTGAGACCTTTCTTTCTTTTTCGTGTGGGACCTGATCACTATAAATTTCTAGTATTGTGTTTGCTGTATCCTATAGGTTTCATTAATTTCAAAAAAAGTTATATTTCCTTCTTGATCCTATTCTAGATCTGTTGGTTGTTCAGCATTAAGTAGTTTAATTTCCACATATTTGTGTAGTTTCCAATGATTTTCATTTTATCAGTTTCTAGTATTATTACATTGTAGCCAGAAAATAAAGTCAATATGGTTTCAATTTTTCTTTAATTTTTGGAGAATTGTTTTATGGCCTATCATATGATTGTCCTAGAGAATATTTCATGTGCTGATGAAAAATGTGTATTCAGCAGCTCTTGGATGGAATGCTTTGTAGAAGACTGTTAGGTCCATATGGTGTAGAGTCCAATTTAATTGTGCTGTTCTTGTTTTGATTTTCTGCCTAGATTATCTGCCAGTTATCCTATATTTTCTTAATTGGAGAATTTAATCATTTCATATTCACGACAGTTATTGATAAGTAATGTCCTATAGTAACCATTATATGAGTTGTTTTTTATAATTTTGCTTATGATTTTTGATTTAAGTATTATAGTTTATTTTCTTTGTCATTACTGTGAGGCTGAGAGAAATAATCTTTTTATTAGAACATGCTATCTTGCAATGATAGCAAATTAGCATAATAATTAGCATAATAGTAAGTATAGGAACAGAAACAAACCAACACAGAATAAGAGTAAATATAATCCTTAAAAACATTCCAGTTGCATTTCATTTTCCCCCATATTTTGAAATCACATTCAGCATTTTTCTATGTTGCCTATTGTTTAACATATTAATGTAGTTATTATTACTTTTTAATTGCTTTATTTTTAGTCTTTATACTAAAAATATAAATGGCTTACATATCACACTTACATTATAGAACATTCTCAATTTGTGGATGGCACCTAACAACAACAATTACTATTACAAAAAAATTACTGTTACCAGTGAGTTTTATACCTTACCATGTTTTCTTACTTATTAATGTTTCTTTCAGTTTGAAGAACTTTCTTTCACATTTCTTGTAGGACAGTTCCAGTGGACATATATTCTCTCATCTTTTGTTTGCCTGGGAAAGTCTTTACCTCTCCTTCGTCTTTAAAGAGTAGCTTTGCTGGCTACAATATTCTCAGTTGTTGTTTTTTCTTTCTGTACTATGAAAATTACGTGTCACTTTCTCACTAACTGTAAAGTTTCTGCTGAGACATATACTGTCAGGCAAATTGAGGCATCTGTGTATGGTTTTGTTCCTTTTCTCTTGCAGCCTTAAGAATCTTCTTTTTATCTTTCACCTGTAAAAATTTGATTATAAGATATCTTGGGGTAGACTTGGTTGCATTAAATTTGACTGGTGACTTTTGAGCTTTCTGTGCCAGGATATTTGTATTCTTTTCTGGGTCTGGAAATTTTTCTGTCATTTCTTTGAATAATTGTCTACTGTTTTGACACTCTCAAATTCTTCTTGAACTCTAATACTCCAAATATTTTCTGTTTTAATACTGTCCCACATTTGTCATAAAATTTCTTCATTTCTTTCCATTCTTGTGTCTTTTTGCTCCTCCAACTGAGTTTTATTGTTTGTTTGTTTTCTATAGGGTCTTTCGTACTACTGGGAGCTTGAACCCAATGCAAGTGCTGTATTACATCCCAAGATCCCCTTTTTATTGTTTATTTTGACACAGTGTCTTATTATGTTGCACAGGCTGCCTGTGGCCTCCAACTTATGATTTTCCTTTATAAGCCTCCACATTACTGTGATTACAGGAATAAGCCAAGGTACCCAGTTCCAACTGTGTATTTTCAAATAGCCACTGGTGTGGCGACTAAATCTTTCTTCTTTTTGATCTATCCTGCTATTGATGACTTCTATAGCTTTCTTAACTTTGCTTAGTCTGTTTTACAACTCAAGAATTTACATTTGATTTTTATATGGCTTCCATTCCTTTATGTTTTTCTGTTGAAATGTTTTTCCTGTGTTTTCTTCAAGTTCATTGAGTTTCCTTTAAAAAGTTGCTTTAATTCTCTGAGAGTTCTCTCATACTGATTACTTCCTTGTCAATTTCTGGCCCCTTATTTTTAATAGTACATGAAGTTATGGTTTTCTGAAAACTCTTGATACTTTTTGGTGTGTGTCATCTCTTTGGGGCATTGATTAATAAGGTCTTTTATTCCAGTCTTCATGAAGACTTTTTATGCCTATCTTTCTATAAATTCTAAGTAGGCTGCTTATTTTCCATAAACTGTACTTACTTCCACAATTCAGCACTGGGTGATTCCCATGTTCAGATTTGCTGGGAGTCTGCTGGTGAGATGTGGTCATTGTTTTAGTAGTAGAGGACAATCCAAGCCAAGGTTTATCTAAAATATACTGTGAATATTGTTTATCAAGAAAAAGGAGAATACCTAGAAGAGTAGAGTGTCCCTACAAGCCTCTCCCTGGGACCAGAATAGACCTCATGCCTCATCCACAGTTGCCAGCCAGATGTTACAGGATTCTGTTTGGCTCTGGGCAGAGTTACTGTGGATGGAGCAACCCCAGGCTCCTATGTCACACATGTGGCCATGAATGCCATCAAGATATGTCACATTCACAACCTGCCAAGACCAGCATAGCAGTGGGTTAGGGCCAAGACTCACACTGCTATGGGATCCCTATTGCTTAAGTGGACTCATGGCCCAAAATCACCTCAGCCAACCACAAGTGAAGCTAGCTGGAATATAAATCTGATACACTAGGATTATGTGCCATCCCCTGGTACCATTGCAATTCCAGAATATCCTACTCTATATAGGCCTAGAGAGGAAGTCTAATAAGAGCTGCCAAATGTTAGGTTTCAATAACCCAGCACTAAGTTCTAGGGCAAAATTTTTTTATTTCCATCCTATTCTACCCCCAGCAAATGAGGTCTTGCACCATGCTATGCTGCCTGAATTTGGTGAATCATTAGTGAAGGCAGTGGCTTAGCCAAGTAGACTCATGCTAAGCCAAGTCATGCCAAGTGCATTTTGACCCATGCTGGAGGTTGGAATGATGTATGCCAAAATTTAAGTCTGATCCATTGGTCTCTGATGTCAGGGAAGTTCTAGGTTCGCTTCTGTAAGCACTGGCCTGGAGATAGCTGTGTTGCTCAAAATTGGGGGAGAGATGGCCCCCAAGGTCTCACTAAAATGGGTCATTCCCAAGACCTAAGTCCCACAGCCACAAGCACCTGCACAAGGGTGGAACTGATCCAAGCTGGCCTACTCCAAACCTGGAACTGATCCAGCCAAAACTTAGTTCTGTTCCACCAGTGCTCAGGACTCTGCCTGATGCCAAAGCTAATTTAGAGGCTCTGTTTGTAAGCTCTAGTCTGTATGCAAGTTTTTCAGTGGGCCTGACACTGGGCTTCAAACAGCAAGACTTATGCTAGATTTTGTCCTCTGCTCCCATGTGATGGAGTCCTGCTCTCTGCCCTGTTGCCAAAGTTAGAGGAGGAGTGCTAGAGACAGAAAGCCACCTGATCTAGTGGAATTCACAATGGTCAGTAGGTGGGTATTGTAGATGGGTATTGGCCTTGTGATAGAGGTCATGAGACTGTGCCCAGCATTTGGCTTCCATGTAACAGGCTTACCACTGGTTTTCAAGTCTAAAACCTGAACTTAATTATCTCTCCCTCCTCAGAGGAAGAAGTATCTCTTTGTACTGGGCTGCTTAGAGTTGGTGGAAGAGTAATACAGGCAGGCAGCTCTTTCCTTTCTGCCTTTTTCTTTTCTTTTTCTTTCTTTTATTTTATTTTTTTTTTTAGGTACTGGAGGTGGAACGCAGGGCCTTGTGCTTGCATGCTTTGCAAGTGCTGGACACTGAGCTGCACCCACAGCCCATTTTTTTACTTTTTGAGACAGGGTTTCACTAAATTACACAGACTGCTTCTGGTCTTGAACTTGCAATTCTCCTGCCTCCAGCTCCCAAGTCCCTGGGATCACAGGCATGCACCACTGTGCCTGGCTCTCATTCCTGCCTTTTTCAATGTGTCTTTTTGTTTATTATTCTAAAAGCAGACTCTATGATCTGTCACCTGATTTCATTAGCTCTTATGAAGGAGTTCTGGGAATGAATAGAGGTTCAATTTGGTGTGTCTCTGGGGAAAGACCACCAGAGGACCTTATTCAACTACCATCTTCTTCCATCTCCTCTATTAAAGATTCTTATGAATTTAAACTAATTATGAGATTTCAAGAATTCTAGATGTATATATATATATATATATATATATATATATATATATATATATATATATCTCCAGAATTATTGATATCACCATTATCCCCAATATTTATATATTGAT